>JAQIWG010005423.1:0-14551 GCA_034695025.1 Chamaedrilus cognettii | reverse complement strand
GCATGCCGGTTTGAAAGCCGGTGCATCGAGCACTTCGGTGTCTAAGACACCAAGTAAGCAGAAACTTGATGACAAGCAGAAGCCTGATGATAATCTGCAAGCAAAACCTAGCGCTAGCGGTGTTAAAGCCGGTGCATCGAGCACTTCGGTGTCTAAGAAACCAAACAAGCAGATGCTTGATGACAAGCAGAAACCCGATGATAGTCTGAAAGCGAAACCAAGCGGTCTTAAAGCCGGTGCGTCGAGTACGTCTGTTTCTAAGACACCAAGTAAGCAGAAGCTTGATGGCAGTTCAAAGAAAAAGTCTGCGGATGGCATGAAGGCCGGAGCATCGAATACGTCACTTCAGAGTGAGGCAGAGATATTGTTGGATGTGAAGCCCAAGCCTGTCGTTAGCAACAGGATGACCGACAAGTCGAGTACAGAAATGTCCCCGAGTTCAAGTAAACCAAGAAGTGGTCTCATTACGGTTGTTATCGGATCAGGAACTAACGTACAAAAAGAGACACCATCTGCAACCGATATGGACGCAGCCGTCGTCAACGCGCCACAAACCGATAATAATATGATGCCGGATGACAAGCAGAAGCCCGATGAAAATCTGAAAGCGAAACCTGCCGGCTTAAAAGCCGGTGCATCGAGCACTGCTGCAAAGCAAGGCAAAGCAATAGCAAAGCCTGTAGATTACGAACAGGTTGGCAAATCGAGTGCGAAATTGTCTCCGCAATCGAATAAGCAGAAAGCTGCTCCCACTGTGGGTGCTACCGGCTCAGAGGCTGATGTAGACGAAAAAGCGTCAGTTGCTATGATAACGGAAGCTGGTGTCGTGGACCACAGCATGCAGGGTGCGGGCACGTGGCAAATCGACTGCAACGAAGTTCGACTAATCAAAGATATCGAATCAATAGCCTCGTCTGGGCAATCGGGTTTTGGTCTCTTTTCGGCGTTAAGTAGCAAGGCGACGGAGCGTCTGAAGCATCGGAAAGACGAACAACTGGGACTCTATCAGAATCAATTGGTTGCGCTCATTCCTGTTCACCGACGCATTGGGAGCCTCAAGAAGCCCGAAATGAATGATCTCGCCAATTTGCTTGCAATGAAACACACTAACCTTCAGAAGTTCATCGGTGTTTGCATAGACCCAGATAAAGATGCTGAGTACATCGTCGAGTGCTGTTCTCGCGGTACACTCAAGGATTTGCTAGTGAGTGAGGTATCGCTCGATATTGTCTTCCGTAAATCATTCATCGCCAACATTATCCTTGGAATGGAGTACGTGCACAAATCCTCGTTCAAGTCTCATGGACGTTTGACGAGTTCATCGTGTCACGTGACGGGAAGCTGGGTAATAAAAGTTGGCACACTGGTCGTCCCACCTTTTCTTGGCGAAGGGAACTCAAAAATAGACGATGCATCATTTACACAGCTTCTCTGGACTGCACCTGAGCTACTGAGGGTAAGCGACAAGCCGTTCTTCGGTACTCCCAAAGGTGACCTCTACAGCTTCGCTATTCTCGTTCAACAGATCACCTTTCTCGCACCGCCCTTCATGTCTACAAGCATCAAGTCCCGAGATATTATTAGCAAGGTAAAATCCGGCGGACATAAGCCGTACCGCCCTGCGCTGCCGCCCAGCCAACCTGAATCCGAATTGCAGAAGGACATCGACGTGCTGACGGATATCATGCAGCGCTGCTGGAGCGAGGATCCTAATGCTCGGCCAACCTTCGCTGCGCTGGCCAAAATGGAGATAAAAAAATTAGAGCTTGGACAAGACTTTGATCTGGTAGATCACGTTGTGGAGAAGTTGGAAAAGTATTCCAGCAGTCTTGAGCAGATAATCAAAGAACGTACCGCCGAGCTGTTTGACCAGCGCGAGCAGGCAGACAAACTTCTCTACCGCATGCTTCCTCCCTTTGTTGCCGAGAAGCTCAAAAAGGGTGAAACGATTCTCCCGCAGTACTACAAGAGCGTTACCATCTTCTTTTCAGACATCGTCGGCTTCACTGCGATGTGCGGAATGAGCACGCCCTTTCAAGTTGTCGACTTCCTCAATGACCTCTACACGACCTTCGATGACATCCTCATCAAACACGACGTCTACAAGGTGGAGACCATTGGGGACGCCTACATGGTGGTGAGTGGTGCTCCGATCGAGAATAACGGGCGTCACGTCTGTGAGATATCCGATCTCGCGCTCGATCTTCTCCACGCAGCCATGGTCTTCAAGGTCAGACACATGCCCGGTACGCCTCTCAAGCTGCGCATAGGCATGCACACGGGGCCGTGCGCAGCGGGGGTGGTCGGCAACGCCATGCCGCGCTATTGCTTGTTTGGAGACACGGTTAACGTCGCATCGCGCATGGAGTCGACTGGTGTCGAACTGAACATACATATGAGCAAGCCTGCTCATAATGCGCTAATGGCATTCGGGGGATACCTGACGGAAGCGCGGGGCGACGTTTTTGTCAAGGGGAGAGGGACCCAGACTACTTATTGGTTGCTTGGCAAGGAAGTTGACAAAAACACACCTGGAAAGGTAATCCTCACAGCTCCACCTGCAAAGGTGTAATGGAAAACATGAAACAAAGAACAAAACAAAACGCCTGGTAGCATGCATGGAGACCTGTAAAGCTAATGATTAAATTAAGTTTTTAGTCTGGCAAATACAATGCATAATTTCAATCAAACAAGTGGGTTAAACCGACAGTTGCCTAACTAAAGCAAAATCAACTGCATTTTTTGCACACGACATAAAGATCCGACAATGCACTCGCCTACATCATCATTATGGAATGAAATTGAACAGCCTACTGGTATGCTGCTATGTTGAGAATGAAAAATGGCTTTTGCGGCAACCTTCATATAACATCAGCAAATTCAGTCTCATGTATCCGTTTGGGCATGACGGACTACAAAATTACATGTATGTAAGCTAGTGGGGATTCGTAGTGAGGGATTCACATTTATTTTTGGTTTGTTAACGTAGGCCTAGTCGTGATGGTCGAGCCATTGACTTAGGCCTAATCGAGTAATATTAATCATGCAAACTAGCCGACAATGTACATATTTCAATTTCAAGGTTAATGGTAGTGAAAATAAAGGAGATCGTTTCGAGATTCTTTCCGGGAAAGATGCCTTTTACATAGACGGAGATAAACGGTCTTTCTAAATAAACTTGTATAAAATATCACGTTGCGAAAACCGCACAATGAAACGTCGTTCTTTGAAAGATTTTGAAAGGAATATAGACCTTTACGGTAGAGTACTGCGTGAACTTGTGAATTTGCTAATATAACGTTAAGATAGTTTTGCACTGATTCTCATCTTTGTGTCAGTAAATAATATTATTCCCTTCATACGCCTAACCCATCGGCTAAAAATTCATCTACAGGAGCGTTGCTGCAGGAAGCGAATAAGCTACATTCAAATGCCTTAAATTAATCTTTACAGCTTTTAGCATTTAACCTACGTGCCAATAAACACAGCTTGAAGAAGGAGAGGAACGTTGGCCAAGGCCAAACATAGGTCTACATAAAGTGAGAATTATAAAGTGAGCTGCAATTACAGCAGCAGTCTGCTTCTGAGCCTCCTTTCTATCTGTAGCTAGGGTTGCAGACGTCCCTTATTTTAAGAGACGTCACTTATTTCAGGCCATTTGTCCCTTCTCCCTTATGAAGGGCATAAGGGACGCCAATTGTCCCTTATTTTGGTAATGCCAAAATTTTCATCATCTGATTACAACAAAACAGTATTTGTTTGAAAGCTTTAACCTACAAAGTTCAAAATATTATCCAGCAGCTTAATCCTAGCGTTCATGTTTGACTATAGATTTGGTTACAATCGCGCAAAAATCGCTGGACAAAATGTTGCTACACGATATGATCTTATGTAGTGAAAAACAAGTAATATTAGCATGTTGAATATTTTGTGTCCCTTATTTGAACGATGAAAATCTGGAAACCTTATCTGCAGCAACATGCTGGAGCAATCGCTTTAGTTACTTAACGTCAGAAACATAATAAATGATTAATATGAGCAAATTGAGCATTAGTGGCTCGGCTTTAGGCTATGTTTTGCTTCATGACATGCGAAGAATGAGAAACCAATATAATCATTAATTATTTTGTAGAGTGGTGTAAAACGCTCTATCAAAATGACTTAATCCATAAAACAGCGCTCCATAAAATTAATGTCCAGTCATGAAATAGACTGCAGCCTCCACGAATCAGTGCAACCGATCGCTGAGCGACTGGTTGCGGAAACTTTTCAGCGGCCATTGGCATAGAGTATTCATCCTTATTAAGGCTATAACTGACCGGTGAAAAATAACAGATCGTGCTGATGCAAGGGCCTATACTGTATGTTAATGGACATTTAGTATTAAAATCGTTGCCCAAAATCCGTTAAAAGATTTGATTATAACACGTCTGACGTCATTTTGAGATTAAGAATTAGGTAAGCTATAGTCACGGACATGTTTTGTGTTCAAAATTCAATTGTCGCCGAACTCTTTAAATAAGCTTAGATTCTCCAAGAAGTTTATAATCAACTCTGATACGCGGAGTAGACAGGCAGATTAATCCGCTTGCGTACATGTCGGTTAGATGGCTTACACGAAAGCTACAGCTTGCATGGCAATGAAATATTGAAAAACGTCATTTTTATAGAACATTAATATGGATGGATTTACCGGCGGCTGTTTGACACTTGCGGTTCTGATCTTTCTGTACTATTGGCTTTGCAAATATCTCACGTCGAGGAATAATAATAGGCCTACAGCCGCTCGGACTGCGGAAAATGCTCAATGCCAGAAAGCGTGCAGGACTAACGATCAAGATGCTGCCAAACATCAACTCCTATCCGGAAAGCGGAAGTCCGGTTACGATCAGAACACTAAGTCTTCAGAGCTGACAACCGACGATTCGCAGACTTCACTGTACGTGAATGAGCAAACCGATACGCAGGGGCTTGATGAAGACGAGGAAATAAAGCTAGCAGACTCGAAAGCCGGTAGATCTAGTGCAGCTGCGTCTAAAAAAGTCAGTAATAAGAAGCATGGAGACAAAACCAAGATGACGGCTGACACGAAGCCAAGCGCCTCAAGTATGCCTATCGATACCAAGGGCAAAAAATCTAAGGAGGTTTCAAGGAAGCAATCCAACAAGGAACAGGGGCTTGATGATAACTTTAAATCTTATGATGATCCAAAGACGAAATCTGCGGGTTCGAAAGCCGAAATATCCAGCACATCCGCTTCGAGTACACAAAGTGGAAAAAAGATTGCTGATCATGCAAAGACAAAGTCGGTGGTTAGCAAGAAGGCCGACCAGTCGAGTGTTGAATTGTCTTCAAACGCAAATGGGCAGAAAACGGTTCTCGTGAACGATGACATGCAGGGCACGTGGAGGTTAAACTGCAACGAAGTCAAACTGATCAAAGATGTCGAATCGATAGCCTTGACTGGACTGTCAGTAACTGTTACTGGTCTCTTTTCGGCCTTGCGCAGGAAGGAGACAGAGCGGCTAAAGCAACGCAATGACGAACAACTCGGACTCCATCGGAATCAACTGGTTGCGCTCATTCCCGTTCATGGACCAATCGCGACCCTCACGCGATCCGACATGGACGACCTCGTTCATCTGCTTGCCCTGAAACACGCTAACCTTCAGAGGTTTATCGGTGTCTGCATAGACCCAGATAGAAACGCCGACTACATAGTCGAGTGCTGTACTCGCGGTACACTCAAGGATTTGCTGGTGAGCGAGGCATCGCTCGACATTGTCTTCCGTAAATCATTCATCGCCAACATTATCCTCGGAATGGAGTACGTGCACAAATCCTCGTTCAAATCTCATGGGCGTCTGACTAGTTCATCGTGTCACGTGACGGGTAGCTGGACAATAAAAATTGGTATAATGGTCCTCCCACCATTTCTTGACGAAGAGAACTCGAAACAGGACGACGCGTCATTTGCACAGCTTCTTTGGACTGCACCAGAGCTACTGAGAGTTACTGAAAGGCCTGTCTTCGGCACTCCCAAAGGTGACGTCTACAGCTTTGCCATACTCGTTCAACAGATCACTTTTTTCACACCGCCATTCATGACTTTGAACCTTGAGCCCAGGGATATCATAAACAGGGTGAAAATCGGTGGGTCTACGCCGTACCGCCCAGTCTTGCCGCTCAACGAACCGAATTCCGAGCTGCAGAATGACATTGACGTACTGATGGATATCATGAAGCGCTGCTGGAGTGAAGATCCGTCATCACGACCGTCCTTTGCTACCCTGTCGCAGGAAATTTTGAACTTGGATCTTGGAAAAAACCTTGATCTGGTAGATCACGTTTTGGAGAAGCTGGAAAGATATTCGAGCAGCCTTGAGCAAATAGTTAAAGAACGCACGGCCGAGTTGTATGACCAGCGCGAAAAGTCAGATGAGCTGCTCTATAGTATGATCCCGCCGCTGGTTGCCGAGAAGCTAAAAAAAGGACAAACCATTCACCCAGAGTTCTACAAGAGCGTCACAATTTGCTTTTCAGACGTCGTCGGTTTCACAGCGATCTGCAGCGTGAGCACTCCCTTCCAAGTCGTCGACTTCATCAACGACCTCTACAGGACCCTCGACGACAACCTCGTCAAGCACGACGTGTGCAAGGTAGAGACAATTGGAGACTCTTACATGGTGGTTAGCGGATTGCCGACAAAAAATAAAGGGCGTCACGTTTGTGAGATTGCCAACCTCGCGCTCGATCTTCTTAATGCGGCCATGGTCTTCAAGATAGGACACATGCCCGGTGCGCCTCTCAAGCTTCGCATGGGCATGCACACTGGGCCGTGTGCGGCTGGAGTGGTCGGCAAAGCTATGCCACACTATACGTTGTTTGGAGACACGGTCAACTTCGCATCGCGCATGGAGTCGACAGGTGTTGAACTGAACATACAGATGAGCAAGCAAGCGCACACTGCACTCACGGCTTTCGGAGGATACCAGACGAAAGCTCGGGGAGAGGTATATGTCAAGGGGAAGGGCAATCAGGAGACTTATTGGCTGCTGAGCAAGGAAGCGAAAAAAAACAAGCCTGGCAAAGAAGTGCTCAAAACGCCGTCAGGAAATGAAGAAAGAAATACAGCGTCTGGTAAGGGCGTGTCAGAATCCAAACCTCTAAATACGAACGCGAAGTCGAGGGCTACTGAAGCATCCTGATCGAACTATCAAAATAAGGTGAATCAAGCAGCTAGGCTTTCTAAAACCAATTTCTTTACTTTCATGCGTGAGATGTCTCTTGATTTTAATGTAGTTACTGTATGGCACAGTGGGCGTATGTACACTTGTACATGTATGCATAAATTATTGCATAAGCTATACAGAATGAAATTGATTGCAATGGCCTCTGTTGCGAGACAAAAATGTCCGTTAACGGAAACATAACTTATAAATATAACAGCCAATTCAAATTTGTTATCATAATTAGGGTCGAATGTTCTGCCAAATTTATGTAGCCTAATGGCTAATTTAGACAGAATTGGAGAATTAATTGCTGCTTGTCCATTGAAGTAACTGTTGTTTTTTGGTCAATCTCGCTAGCAATGAAGTCTCTACCGTATTTTAATGTTAAGGCGATACAGTGAAAAATAGTGGGAACGGTTGTGAACGATGTTCAGCTAAGGATTTAAACGGCCCGAGGTAGAAGTTCTTACACAGGCAGGACTACTTTATGTAGGCCTACATGCACTAAATGTGGTGCAGGTGCAGGGTACTAAGGTGCAGGAAAGTTGTTTTCAAGTATGATGTCTGATTTGAATCTTTCATTTTAGCGTGCAGAGTCTGTAAATTGTGAAGTTGTTGAAATAAGTGGTCTAGACCGACATTGAATTTCAAGCATAACAATCGGCTTTGCGTCAATTAATTCCCTCCCCTAAGGTTTTAAGTTTACAACACTTCAGCTTTGCCTAAATGTAGAAGCCTCGACGCTAAATGTACATGTAGGCTATTTCGTGAGTCATCACGGAAGCGAACATATTCCTGAAATTTCTACTTCAACTGCTTTAAATAATTTATCATTGATGCTACATGTACTTCACGGATTCAAATGCAAGCTCACATGTACCTATTGCAGTTGCAACGAAAAGGCTAATTATATTGGTGACTTAAACCAACTGCATTGATATACGATTTTATGGCCAGAAGTGCAACGTCAGGGTATACACAAGAATGCATTATGCATAGACGATGCGTTATGATTTAAAACATTATGCAAAATGATAGGCCTTCATAATTTGAATGTACATTGCAGGTAGTGTCGAAACAATGTTAGACTATGGACACTGTCCACAGGCTTACTAAAGAATTAGCCTATTGCTTCGAAGGGTTCTCACTTACGACTATAGAGCACTGCTCCAAAATTGAGAAACTGAGCGTCTCATTGAGCAGTAGTGGAGCAAAGTCGAAATGGAGCAATTATGGCGCAATTGAGGTTTTTGCAAAGCAATTGTATGTATGAAAAATGGCGCGAAATAACAATTGAAATTAAAAGAATGTGAGTTACAAGAATTCATGTTAAAATTTGTACAGGGAAAGAGTTGTGCAAGTCCGTAACGTGAGGGGGGGGGGGAAGGCAAGTTGAGGGGCTAACTGTTTGCGTTGCGTACCGCTGCCACTGCAACGAAGCCCGCCTTCATTCAGAGAGCTTCGGAGCAGTAGACGTGACGCTGACTGAATCGTGGTTTGGTTTTCATCCTCGGAAGCAGCGCAGCGCCCAGGTTGTTATCGCAGCTGTAGTCAATTCTGTCATCACACGCCTGTACTCGACTCTTGTCAGTGACTATCGGCTTACTGGGTATTTATTGAAGCTTTCAGCGAGCGAATTTGCCGTCGTTGGGGATGGTGGATTGTAGGCAGGTTTATGCAACTCCTTGTTGTGATAGCCGCCCTGCCGGAACTAATAAGTTCACATCAAATGCGATGCGCTATCATGCGAAATGAAACTGACAGGTGGAAGAGATTATATTCAGTTCAATTCGGCTTACAAATTGAGAACGTAACATTTCGTAATTATATAGGCATTCGTAGTTCGTTGCCCAGTTAAAGATATTTTACATTGTTATTTTCTTAACATGGTTGCATGCTAAATTTCGTGCAAAATTGCATACAAAATTGCATGTAAAATTGCATATAAAATATGCATCGTGGAAAGCAGGCCTGAGACAATATAACATGCAGCATGATTCTCTGAAGCTGACTCATTTGACTCAGGCCAGCAAGTTGGGATTAGATTGAGCATCTGAATGCAACGAGATTCACTCTACAAACACACAGCTGGAACAGAACATCCGCTTCCGTAACCAATACGGACTCCGGCTATACGTTCGGAGATCGACTCTGCTTATATTAGATAATGACATGTTTTTTCTGCAAATTGAAAGGGTCGACTTCAAAGACATGGCAGCGAAGTGTTTTATCACTCTTTGATTGCAGCACGCCATCATGGGAACGTTTAGAAGGGAGCGGTGAAGTGTACTGTTACGACAATATTTGTGTGGATGTCATCATCACTTCAATCATCATCGTTTGTCAGCGTTTTGCGATTTAATTGTTTATTTTAATGCAGCTTTGAGTAATGGCGGCATGGGGAGACTGCGCTGTAGGACAAGCAATGCAAAGCAATATCAGATACGGAGGTGAAATAGGATGAGAAAGAAAGCTATTATAGCGAGTGATATAAGGCTGGTGCACGATTTAATTTCATACTCAGAACAATAATTTGTTTCATTTAACATTTCAAATTGCGAAGTGAATCAAAAAATAACCAGAAGCCAATCTGTAGTGAAGGTTATTACTGAAAAATTCGCACTGCAAAACTGCTTCAATATTCTCCAATCCAAATTTTCTGATCACATCACAGTGCTTTCACACTAGGCATCATCAGCGCATCATCACGATATCAACATAAAAAGTTAACCATTAAAATAATTTTATATGTGTTTCAGTGAAGCTATTCACACTGGCGGTTACGATGAAAATTGTTCCTAGAACATGATATTTTGATGTTTGTTCTTGGATGATGGAAAATAACGCGACCGTGACTGCGTGAATGAACATGTCGATTCAGAGGGCTATCATTTTATCACCGTCACCGCCGAATAGACTGTATGAGATGCAGTGGACCTGTTCACACTAGCGGTTACGTGACGAAGAATCTTGTTGAACCCGACCTCAATTGCACTTGCCCAATCAAGAAGGCAGAAAGCAATAATTCCGACCAATCAGTGGCCTATGCGGGCGAACATTTTTGCGCGCTCAAGGTCAACCATAACGTGACCGTTACCGCGAGTGTGAGCAGGCAGTCGGGCGGTTAAAATATTTTGATCGTGACGTCGTAATGATGAGCTCATCATGCCGCGCGTGAAAGCGCTATCAAGTTGGCTGGCCTTTAGGTCCGCCGCACGAGACCGCGAGCGTGGAGACGGCTCACACCCTGCGGAAGGGCGATGCGCTGCACCTGCGCTGCCCGCTCACCTCCGACCCTGCGCCGCACTTCGACTGGGCCAAAAACGGAGAGCGCATCAACGTCGGGTGGGACAACGTGCGCACGAAGGAGGACGCGCTGCACATCAGGGCCGTGGAGGAGGGGGACACGGGGGAGTACGTCTGCACGGCGACCAACGGCTTTGGGACGATGAGCGTCAGCTTCAACGTCTGCGTGCGAGGTCAGCTGTGCGATGTGTTATAAAATATTGCATGACCTTATCGAAATTGATAATTCCCACTGGTTTGTCTTTGACTCCTATTGTGGTCCTAGATCTCGTGGACTAGCATCAAGAGCACCGGGGGCCAAAACGGAACTGGCCTTGCATTCATTCTTCATTCTGCTACCGTACATGCAGCGTGTGGAATAAGCTATCACCAAATACTGTTTGATGGGCTCCAACCTTAAAAGTTTTCAAATCGTTTCTTTTTTCTGAAGTCTTATCCCACTCACTTACACTCGATGTTGAGTCTTTTAATAACGATGCTATATAGGTTTAGTGCGATGTAGATGTACATGTAGGTCGGACATTTTGCGCGTCTTCTTGATACTTAACTTATTGCACCTTTTTAGTGCTGTTAGTATTGTCAGCATTTGTAATAATTGGTGTCATATTAGTGTTATTTCGTATAACCTTTAATGTCCCTTTCGGACCGCTGTATATTGTGCCTGTGACGACTAGTCATTGTTAACCCATGTGTATATGCCGTGAGCTTCTGAATAAAATACAAATACAAATACAGGTAGGTTGCACGTTGAGCTTGTACAATAGTAAAAGTAATACAATAGTTTGTAATTTGTGCCTCGCGCGTAGGTGTGTGGTGCAGAGGAAGGTCAGTGATATTTTTAGTTCAGAAAATTGCGGTAGTCCTATTGCAATTTTATATTTGGTATCATTTTAGCTTACGTTCTGTTTTTTTCTGCAATAATTTTTGTTTTCGTTAATATTTGGCCTTCATTTTCGATACTGTTTCGTTGACGAAAATGTATTATGAGATTGTGGGGAGTCATAAGTAGGCTATGGTATTTTTCATTCTGATCGTGCAGATTAAGACTTCTCCGTCTGTATTTTCTTACAGGCAACGATTCCGCTGGACCCCTCTCGGCGGATGCCAACCAGTATTGTATTGCTGCAGCACCGACCTTTTTGCATGGAAGTCAAACCGAAGAATACGTCGACCTTCAAGCTGGCAGCTCCTTCGAACTGAACTGCCTAACCAACACCAGGCCCAAACCGGAAGTGGTTTGGTTCAAAGACAGCCGACAGTTAGAGCATAGAGACGCGAATCCATTTGTGTACATTCTAAACCCGGTGACAATGGAACAGGTTGGACGTTACACGTGCAGAATATTCAACAGCATGGGATCTGCCAACATGACATTCGTTGTCTCCGTCAAAGGTATGAAGAAACAGTTTCGCTCAATATCTATTGTATTTAAAATCTAATAGTTTTATAGTTAACTGGCGAAAAGGGAAAAATACGATAGTTGTACAATTCTGTTAGCAAAACTGCATCTCATGGACAAGGTTCTAAAAAGCTTTACATAAAGTCTATTTTAAGTGTAAATTTTGCTCGTTAACACATCCTCTAATACACATACACATTCTCTAATTTTTATTTTCTTTTTTATCTAACTATAAGTTTTGCATTTTTATAATTTGTTTTTCTTTGTTTTGACTTGTGCCACGTAGATATCAAAATATATTCAGATAAAAACATTCATCTGCCATATGACCTAGAATATGAGGCTGCCAAAAATAGACTAATGCCTCAGTGCATGTGAAGATTTATAGGACTATTAAGACAAATATAAGAACAGTCAAATCCCTGAATAAATAGTGCATACAATTTTACTCGATGGAGAAGCAATTTACCTGCATTCCTGTTTCTCAAAAAAGACATATTTTAGTCATAAGAAGTTCGTAAGAAAATCATAGGCAAATTTAATCATATTTTATTTTAATCTCCGCACAGTCTCACGCTCTAAACCAGCTGATGACGTCATTGCGGTCTCGATTGGATTACATTTTTTCAAATCTGATCTAGGATTAAGTTTAGGCCTAAAGTTTGGAAATCTTTGAGAAATAGGCCCCTGGTTCATCAATACAGTAGCCTAACAGTACTTCTGCAGTAACTGAGTAGTTGAGCGTTGTTTTCGTTTGGTGCCCTGTGCAGAAAAGGTGGACGAGAAGCCGTGGTTCCCCCCCGCCAGTCTGCAGAACGTGACGGTGACACTCGGGCGCACTGCCGTCTTCAGCTGTCTCGTGCACAGCGGCGACGAGCGCACGCGCATTCAGGTTCATACCCATTGTTCACCTTGTTATAGTACTGAACGATAAGTTTTTTTTTTTTAAGGGACAGTGTGTAGCACGAAGGCTATATACAGTCCGGTTCTGTGCAATAGAGCCTGCACTGAACCGCTCCCTGTTCTTTTGGTGCTTTTACCACTCGCCCAGGGAGCGCTGGGTTGCAAGCCAATTAATTTTTCTCAGCCTGCAGGGGTTGAATGTCAGTGGAACGATAAGTAAAATTAATCCGTTCAGCTATATTACGCTGCTGTGCAGTCTAGTTAGACTGGAGTTGAATATATATATATATATATATATGTATATATATATATATATTCAACTCCAGTATATATATATAGTATATATATATATATCTGAATGTTGCCTTGGACTTGTTATTAGTCTCTCAGACATCATATCAGTGATAGTCATTTGTTATAATAAGTTAAGGCCCGCATCTAAGGATGTCATTGTGGACTCCCCTTCGCCATGGGTGCCCATCAATTTATAAACTGATGGAAACCTTGACGAGGAAAAAAAGAGAAGCAGAATATGAAATGACTGATTCATTATTTTAGGTAGCTTTCATTGCTCAGCTTAAGTCATGTATAAGAAATCTGTATGAAATGGTTGATCCACTATTTCCACATGGAAATACATGAATGCATGAATAATACTTTAATACATAAATACATGACCAAATACATTTCATACCCATCACTTTCGAATCTATCAGGAATGGTAAATCAACCTTTTCATTTGCATTTCTTACACGGTACATAATACTGTTGAATCAAGCTATCAGGATTGGGTTAGGTTCATTTCGCATGCACTTACGCTGTGCAATGCATATACAAATCATATACTTCGCATGCATTTCATATACAAATCATGTACACTTTTCATACGCATCACTTACGCTGTGCAATCAAGCCTTCCTTTCTCTCGTAGTTGCTCTTTGTTACTTACTACACACAGTCCTTAAACTTCCAAAATCACTAAATCACGTGTTACTTGTCCCAAGCAATCAGATCATTCCGTTGTTGCGCAGTGGCTGAAACAGCTGACGCCAGTCTCCGACGTCCGCAAGCTGAACGTGTCGACGATCCAGGTGGGTACGGAGCACTTTGTCGTCGTCCAATCAGGCGCGACCTTCCACCCGTATGGTAACGGACGCTACCTCAGCACGCTCACGATCGATGACGTCACGGAGCGGGACGCGGGGGTGTACGTCTGCTCTGCAGTCAACTCGCACGGATACGTGACGAGGAACGCCACGCTGCGCATCAAGCCCGGTGAGAGTCAGGGGCTTGGTGTTGGCGGGAGGGGGAAAGTTTTACTGCTGCATGCATTTATGATTGACTTCATCGAGATAGTAACAGTACGGTGTCTAAAACAGTACAGAGTTGTTGCTGTAAAAAAAATTTGCGATACAGATTTCAAAATATAGTGCCTTTCTGTAAGTGGTGAGAGTTGGGGGTTTGGCGTCAGTGAGTTTGAGCGCTTTACTGTGCTGTGCATTCATTGTAGACTTAATCAAGCTCATGTAGTAAAATAGTAGCGAAGAGTTATTTAAGATTGTAATTGAATGACTAAGATTTCAGGATATATTGTAGGCCCACAATTGATGTAATGATGAGAGTGGATGTTTGGCGTTGTATCAGCACGCTAGTGAGGACATCGATGTTCAGAACAAATCGACGCTGAACGCACCATTTTATTGTGTTCATC
>JAQIWG010005422.1:0-14551 GCA_034695025.1 Chamaedrilus cognettii | reverse complement strand
GTATTTTAAGTACTTTTTCAGCTCAGTACTTGTACTTATACTTAAAATACTTTTTAAAAGTATTTTAAACAACACTGTCCCTGACCATATAGGCCTTACATAGCGTCAATAATCAACATATACGAGAGCACCGCATCAAATTACAGCAATATTAAACTTATAGCTGCACACAATATTAAACTTATAGTATGCACAGTAAAGGTAAGAAAATTGGACTCAAAAAAATGAAAAGCTCGTTTTTAGAGCCCACACTGCATGGCTACCATACTCCAAAGACGACAAACTCAGACAACAATGATAGACTTTTTATTGACGTTTTTACAATAAATGTTCATTTTTCAGTTCCATTAATGCATAACTTGCTCTTGCATAGGCTCCAATTGTGGTTCAAACACATATCTCACAGCGAACCAAGAAACCTGAACTTCACATCCACGTTACAGTACTGGTAAAAATTGTATTTAGTCAATTTAGAACATGAACATACAATTTTTAACAAACAATTTTTAAACAAACAATTTTTCACAAACTTTGGAAGCCTCGGTTCTACTCGAGTGGAATTTTTGCATAGGCGTACACAAATGGTGAATGACAAGGAATGTTGGCGGATGACAAGGAATGTTGGCAGATGCCAATGAAAGTTGGCGGATGCCAAGGAATGTTGGCGTAACATGTGGATCTTAGGCCTCAGTTCAAAATTCTTTGAGCTGCAGGAATGTAAAACGCTCATGTATTCCTGTATGAATACAAAATGTTCGTGTATTCCTGCTTGAATGCGAAACGTTTATACATTCCTGTGTGAATGCAAAAACGTTCATGCATTCCTGCATTAATTGAAAACGTTCATGCATTCCTGCATTAATTGAAAACGTTCATGCATTCCTGTAAGAATGCAAAACGTTTATTCATTCCTGCGTGAATGCAAAATGTTCACACATTCCTGCATGAATGCAAAACGTTCATGTATTCCTGCGTGAATGTAAAATGTTCACACATTCCTGCGTGAATGAAAAAAGTTCACGCATTCCTGCATGAATGTAAAACGTTCAATCTTTCCTGCATGAACGTGAAACGTTCATGCATTCCTGCATGAATGTAAAGCGTTCATGCATTCCTGCATGAATGTTAAACGTTCATGCATTCCTGCATTAACGCAAAACGATGCTGAAGTAGTGTACTTAAATTAAGTTGGCAACATCACAACATAGCAAGACGCTCAACAATTGGTTCATCAAGCAATACCAACCACATCTATTGCTTACTAGGGTCCGATTTCAAAGACGTTTCTCCTATCCTACCTCAGCTGAGGAACAGAATCTCATGGTAGTCTGCAACTGTTATTCTAAAAAGGCTCCTATTTACGCTGATTAAAGCGATTTATGACTTCCAAAAAATTAATACTGCGTCACAGATTTAAAACAAAATAATTAACATTGTCAGTACTTTCTATTAACGTAAATTGATGTCAAAATCAATTCCTTGCCTTGCTAATTGATGTCAAAATGTACAAGTTTTCGAATGGCACACGTGAGCTACTGTTAAGGAATCCTTGCAATTCTTTTCTTTAGCCAAGTTAGGAGTGGAGGTAGGAACGAAGAAATGTCTAAAAAATCGAACCAAAGTCAAGAGTATAACTTCAGTATTTTCCTTGCATTGGTGAATATGACCACAAATGTTAGCTTCTGACTGAACAAACGCGATCTATGCAGCAGTGAAGTAAAAATGCTGACACGACTTGTACCAGTATCCTTCAGTATCTTGTACCAGTACACTTTCAGCTGAAGGTGAAGCAAGATCTTGAATAGGGGCGCAGCCGTCCAAGCGACGACGGGGGGGAAGTACCCCTGCGCGGACCTGGCGTCTCCCAATGAATAATCTTGGTCCCCTTGGAAAATATATTGATGGAGGGGACGCGTAATTTATGATTAGCCCCCCTCCCCCATGAAAAAGGATAAAAATTAACAATTTCTGTCAGCACCCCCCCCCGTCATGAGTTCTGCATGGCAGAGCACTTCGGTGTGTTGCAGGTGACAGAATTGTATTTGAGAAGGGACTTTTGGAGGAAAAAGTCTCAATTAAAAATTTGATCCCCACCTCCATCAAATCCTTGGCCATCAAATCCCTGATCTCAAACAATTTGTTAAAAGCCTGAGGCAGGAACTGTTGATGCATAAAGGCAATCACTGTCTCTGCGCTGTAGATGACAGTAACTCGCTGATCAAGTCACTGAGTCGTGCCAAATGTCGCAGTTCTAACTAGATTGGAGTACTAGGAGTAGCTGCAGTATTAACTACATCATAGTACTACGAATAGTCGCAGGACTAGCTAGATCGGAGTACTAGAACTGCTCACGGTTCTAACTAAATCAGAGTTTTGGGAATACTCGAAGTACGAACTAAATCGATGTTACGCTGATCTTCTGCAAACAGACCATGCAGCATTGCATTAAGCATTGAGAACAATCTCTTAAGTCTTGAGAATAATGAAATATAGGACTGAGCATAATATATAATTTACATAATGAGCATATAATTTACATTAAATATTGAGTATAATCACATGCACCAATACATTGATCCTCAGTTGCATAACAGAGCGTTGAAACTAAAATCACTATTCTTGACTAACAATATATTCCATGCCTTCAAACAGATGGAAGTAAGTTTGGATCGAGGTAGTCAAGAGTGCAGCCAGGTATTTAGTGGGGATCATCCTCGGCAGCAAAAACTTTTCCATTTTCATGCAAAACTCACGTGCGGGGGCGGGGAGGGGCTGCTGGTGGAAGTTTGAAGGTCATTTTTAACATTGCTTGAATTCTCTATAGATAAGCCATTGATGCTAAGAATACATTGTTATTTTTTAAGCCGTGGTGGGTCCTGATGGGACCCAATTAGCCATTCTTATGGGGACCCCACAAATTCATGGTGCAGACGCCCTGATCCGTGGTGGCGACGCTTCCCACTGCCCACCTAGGCGGATACGCCCCTGGAAGTAGTGGAGGGCGATAGATACGGGTGAGGTCGATGCGGTATATGAGTAGAGAGATAGCAAAGGATCAAGAGTTATGAGGCTTATGTTTAAATAGAAATAAATTTTAACAAATTGCTTTCGAACCATCATATAACATAAACAAATTAGCTTATATAAGCAATATTGCTACATCAGAAACCTGTCGGAAATGAAAAGCAATATTCAAAGCAACACGTCTGTCAATATTTCTGCTAAATTGCTTTTTACCAAATTTACTAAAACCCCTTTTTACCAAATTTTGCACAACAATATACTATAACATACAAGTATCTGTATTTTGTCGCAATCAGACAGAAGCCCCAGGTATGTTATCACGACAAACCTTGACGTACCAAAACGGAAATGATGCTAATGCATCAAGAACGCAACTAAAATAAAAGCCTGAAGTCCTTATTCAGAATACGGTACTGAAGATAAAAACGAAATAAACATGAAAAAACTGGGCATGCAAGCTGAAGGATACTATTTAAGAACAAAATCACTGAAATCACAATCATTTAATTGTATTAAATCATCTAATTGAGCACAAAATATTATCTGCAACAGAGTCGTCGATAAATGTATAAATTGTGATTTTCTAGTCAAAAAAAGTTCTTATCTGGCAAAAAAATCTATACGGTCATTAACAGCCAAATATAAAAATATATAATGTATCCTTGTTAACATTATGTCTCCTAGTCAAGTATAACTTTCCTTGTTAACAAGGGTGAACATGCCTCATCGCTATCACTAGGTCACTGCAAGTGCCAGATAGCATAGGCGAAATTCAACCGAGAGGGTCGGCAGCGGAAAGTTTTTGGACCGGGGTAGTCAAACAAAGGAGATGGGTGTCAATACAATTTTCTCTCGTGCTAAAGGGGTGCTTGAGATGAATTTCTTTCGTAACAAAATGTAAGACATGGGGAGTTGAAAATGAGATTGAACTTAACAAATCACAACTTGTTTTTTTTAGGACGAGAGGTTGAAAATTGAGGCGGGACGGTAAAAAATAGAGATGAGGGTGCTAAATTCCCCCGTCGCAGTAGTACCTCAGGAGGGCTCGGCAGGGTAAGAGGTCGATCGACTCCGTGCAGGTCCGTCTGTATCTCAGCGTCCACTAGCTAGGGGGTAGCACGCAGCAGCAAGCAGACGCATCAGCTGAGCTTTGCTTAAGGGGTCATTCACATACTATACAACTCTTGAGGATGGATGGGGGGGATTTACAGTTTATGGACCGCGTGTAGTAAAAAATATTTATGTTTTTTGTAGTTTAGTGTGTAGCACAAAGACTATATACAGTCCAGTTCTGTGAAAGGAAGCCTGCACAGAACCGCTCCCCCTTCTTTAGTTGCCTTTCACGACTCGCTCGGGGTGCTCTGGCCTGCAAGCCAATTCTCTGTTCCCCGGTCAGCAAGGGGCTAGTAAGATAGACTATTATAGACCGGCTCTGTGCAGAGAGCTACTCACAGACAGCCCTCTTTAGTCGCCCTTCACAACTCGCCTGGGGAGCTCTGGGGTGCAAGCCAATTCTTTGTTCCCCGGCTAGAAAGGGGTTGAGGGTGGGTAAGTAGATAGGGATTTTGTTATAACCCGTTCTAAGAGGTGGGTCGATAGGGGACAAGAAATGTTATATAACATCGCCCCAATGGTATTTAGACAAAATGTAGACATTATGTTTTGTAGCCTATAATTTGTTAAATTGTATTTTTTTGACAATTAGAGGGATACTCGTATGATGAAGGATGGTCACGATGATGAAAAATATTTTAGTAACAAGTGCTCGCTTTTGTCTTTGGCTTTAAAGTGAAATTTTCACTTTATAGTTTTTAGCTCTGGGATTAGGTTCTTCAGAAGATTTTTCTATCATATTGTTCTATATTTAAGTCATATTTAAGTTTCTATTTCTTTATTGTGTGCTGCCTTGATGGCGAATAAAAGATTTATATATATTGTGGGGTGGCTTGGCCCGACGTTGTAATGCGTTGTAAGGGGTGTGTGGGTGGCATTTAAAATTGCATTTTTGGCGTTATGTAATATGTGTATGAATCCTAATAGTAATGTCAAACAAAGCGTCAAAGCAAAAAAAGCAATGCAAGCACAAGAAAAAATATAAAATAAATATCCCTAAATGGAGGGTGTGAAAACAGATGCCAAATGGACATACAGAGTACATCTCTCTCTCTCTTCCTTGTGTACTGCCGTACATGGCATGACACTGCCATACATGGCATGGCACTGCCGTACATGGCATGGAACTGCCGTACATAGCATGGCACTGCTGTACATGGCATGGCACTGCCATACATGGCATGGCACTGTCATGTCCTTGGCATTAAAACCTTACATTACCTTCAACCCCTACATTACAGTGTACTAAGACTGTATATATTATAGGGCAATCAACATCCATCCTTATATTATAGTACTGATGTACAGCTTTTTTTGGGTTTCCTTGTTGTTTAGGGTGTGTAACACAAAGACTATATACAGTCCGTTCTGTGCAAGGGATCCCGCACAGAACCGCTCCCACTTCTTTAGTCGCCTTTCACGACTCGCCCGAGGAGCTCTGGGCTGCAAGCCAATTCCTTGTTCCCCGGCCTGCAGGGGATTCACGGAAAGTGAAATCTGTACAGTACAGTATGGCACACATAGTGTCGTTATTAACATTGTCCATATCATAAAGCAATCCACAGGGAGGCGCTGTGGTGTAGGGGTTAAGGCATTGGACTAAGAGTCCAGAGGACCAGGATTCAAGTCCCCGCGCCGCCAGCCATGAAAGCATGGCGTTACAGGCCCATCAGCAAGGCTGTTAAACACACAAGTGTCGCTAGCAGCTTGTTGCAGCCTTGCCAGATAATTATTTATTCGGTTTGCGTCAGGAAGGGCATCCGACCGTAAAAACCAAACTCCAGCAGTCCTCATCGCGGCGCAAATGCCTAACTTGTGTGAAAGCATGAACTGTGTTTTGACATAATTGACATCAAACAAGGATTTTAATTATATCTATTTATTTTACTATCCTTATGGTTACAAATAACATCAGATAACATGTATAGCAGCCTTAGCAAAAAATAGAAGCACAGCCTAGGATCAAAGTTCTTTGAAAATAGCTCCAAAGCCAAACCCTTAACGATAGCGAATCAATTTCAAGCTCATCCTCATATAGGTATCCATGATCGCAATCAACAACCGAGATTCAAATAATCGCTAAGACTACAACATAGGTCGTATTAAATGAATTTCAGCAAGCGCATCAGATTACTGTAAAACAAGAAATTTTCGGTGCGCACATACACCTAAAAGACGTTACGGAATATAATAACAAACTTAGCAAATCGATAAATCTCGCAAAAATTACATGCATGCGCAAAAGTAACGCCACAGAAGCTACATATAATTGGCACTCCTCAAACACGCGAAAATGAAGTGCAGCAAAATCGCAGAGAGGAAAAACTGTTAAAATAATGTTGAACAAAAAATTCATGTTTTACTATATTTATGCATCAGAATGGCAGCAAAATTAAGTAATCCAGGACGAAGATCAATTCAAGCTTATGCATAAGGGCCATACACCCAGTTTTTCAACCAAGTGTTAACCCTTAAATCCGAGAATCAGATCTCACCAGCATCGCGCAAATAAATATTGTAATAATAAATAAGAATAATGGGTTCAAAGATCGTTTCGATGTCCAGAGACAACTTTGGAAACCTCAGAAAATAATTCATAATTCATGATCGAAATCGAAGAATTTGGACCAGCTCAACCTAGAAGGGCTACGCCAGTAATAGTCGCTGGCCCACATGACACCAAAATAAGGGGATTGTCATGAAACAACAACGGCAAACTATTAGATGGGCTTCCATTGGTCAGTCTAATGGTCTGTCTAGAATACAGCTGATTCCCGCCAGCTTTTTACAGCCGATGCAAAATAATTTTAGAGCGGATTCTACAGACGTACCTTTGCTCCCACCTTTACTTTTGGCTTAGCTTCGGAGACAATTTCACGGCAGCCCTTAACTGCCATTCAAAGTAACTCTTTGCTTAGTCCATTTAAATAGACAAACGATATCGTTAAATTAAGATGACGTCATAGATTTCGAGCAAAAGAACTTTCTGTTTAAACTAAATTCAAATTAACCTCATTTCTTGTGGAAATTTGTATTTTATTTTTTTACGATAAATATTTCAGCGAAATTTTTAGAATGGTAGTGAAGGGCTGCCGTTAAATTCAGTTCCTTAGCAAGAACGTTGCTTAGCTGGGCGTAAAGGTACGTCTGTAGAATCCACCCTAAGACTAATTCTGCCATTACGCTGCCTCTGACAATCCCCTTTTTGTGTGCTGTTCAGCTTGGATGAGTTCCTCTCTACATGTATGTAGATTCCAGCAACTTTTCTTTCTAGATGATAGTAGGCCTAGTCCTCTAATTCTTTGACCCCAATGCGCTGATGGAGTGCGATAATGTCATCATCTCGGTTAATGAGTCAACACTTTATTGAAAAGCTCGGCTTTAAACGGAAAGTGGTGTACCTTGGGACCGAGCGCGTCCTGAAGGCACTTGTTTATCTCGAGTATCCACGAGTCGCGCTCCACCGCTGACCCGACCTACAGCAATTAACCACAGCTTACTAAAAATTTTGTGTCGCCTGCATACTGCATAGTGATGTAAATTGACCTGCTTTCTCAAATAAACCAAAGGATATACAAAAGATATACAAAAGCATCTCTAGGGAAAAGGCTCACAAAATCAATAGAACTGGATCAACTCGACTCGATGTCGCGCACAAAAGGTTCTGTCAGCGCCCCCTCCCCCCCCGCCCCCGATCGTGAGTTAGTTTTGGAGTAAAAATTTGGCACAAAGCTGTAGATATTCATCCCTTCCCCCACTAACGAATCTTGGATCCGCCCCTGGACTCAATAAAGAGTTCTTAGTAGATTCCAGATGATTTGGAAATGTTGCACATTGATAAATAAAAAACTCAAGAGTCACTTCCATAAAAAAAGTGCCTGAATTGTCAATGTAAAGAAATATAGAATTTATTCGCTGGCGGGCAGAAAATGACATGATGCTATTAAACCAAGCAACAGGATTTATTGATATAAAATTTGATATTTAACAACAATCAAGATACTTTTCACGAGAGCAAACCATTACAATATTCAGAGAAACCGATACTTTCACATTAACTGTGCTTCTTAGTTGTGTTAGTTGCCATAACTGCGCGGACAAATGATGACAGAAATAAGTCTAGGGGGACTAACCCCCTCTCCCCTCCATGCTCCTTATCAACAACACACCTGGATGTAGAAGACTCGTGAATGAGTGACCACCTCGAACATGAACTCCCGATGAAAGTGAATCCTGACACAGATATAACAACCACATAAACCGCTCTGCATCAGATACACCAGCATCATCATCATCATTTACGTCTTACCAAGGGCAGATCCAGGGGGGGAGGCGATGGGGGCGATTGCTCCCTCCAGAGCTCTGCTGAAGGGCGATTGCCACCCCCAGAAATCTGCATTTAGAATGCAGTGGAGGGAATGCGTGTGGGGGAAATGGCCCCCCCCAGAGTCTTCTCCTTTGTGCAGCGTCGCCCCCCCAGAGTCTTTGATGGGGAGTCTTTGATGGGAGGTTGAAAAGGGCAATCGGAAGAGAAATTGGCTGATGATAGTGGCTCATCCAACCTCCATGGAACCTCCAACACTATGTTGGAGGTAAAAATTGATGGCGACGAAGAGAGAGAAGAAAGAAAGACGAGGGGCTGGATCCGCCCGTGCATTTTACGTCCACTTTTCCGAGCAAGCACACGCATCCAGCCGTCAGTAAACAGGTGGAAATTCTTTGGCTTGCAAACGTTACAAATAAAATGCACTATACATTCACAATTATCAAGCATGAAGCATTTGCTGCTACCAACGTCCAATACAGGAATTTGATGAATGACTTCAAATCATCGTGCATCATAAGATTAGCACAAACTATTTTCATCGTTGGAAAATGGAATGAGAAGCAAAAAAGTGCAACAAAAAGTCTACAGTAATAAGGTATTTCATCACATAAAGAGTAAAAATCAAAACAATGGAACTCTATCACTTTTACATACAGACTGTTTTATAGGGTGGCCAGATATGTCGTGAACGATTTTTAAGTAACAAATTGCCATTTACCTTCAACATATATTAACAAATTTGATATTGGCTTGTGCATAATTCAAATGAAATTATATGGGCCAAGTATTTGAAGAGTCTAATAAAAAAATTGAGTTAGTAGCCTTCAAAATCTTGGACCCTACCAAAAAACGCAGAATTTAAAATCACGCATCATCCTGCGTGCGCTATAGCGACATCATTCTGGCATTTTGGCACGTAGTATTTATCAAGTGCAAAAGGTAGCTCAGTACTAAACAAAACTGCTGGCAGGGCAATATCTCTGTTTTATCAAGCACAGTTAATTAATCAAAGCCTGTAGGCGCTGTAGGCAGCAGTTAGGTAGGAACTTGTGCTTGTTTTAAGGTTGCATTCTATAGACGTACCTTTATGCCCGGCTAAGCAAAGTTCTTGCTAAGGAACGAAATTTAACGGCAGCCATTCAGTGCCATTCGAAAGAACTCACATCAATATATATTAGTATAAAATGAAATAAAAATTTCGACAAGAAATGAGGTTAATTTGAATTCAGGTTAAACAGAAAGTTATTTTGCCGAAATCTCTGACGTAATCTTAATTTAATGACTTCAATCAATTCAAATGGACTAAGCAAAGAGTTATTTTGAATGGCAGTTAACAGCTGCTGTGAAATTGTTTCCTAATCTAAGGCAAAGGTAAAGGTGGGAACGAAGGAACGACTATAGAATCCACTCTTAGACTTCTCAGTATACGCCAATATGTGAGAGTGTCTCACGGCATGCAGCAAGTTGATTCGCTTTCCGACTACGTTTCAATTCTCATACGCGTTGGCATTTGTAATAACAGAATTTCTCTAAGGTACATCTAAGGATGTCATACAAGCTGCCATGAAAGTTGATTTTTGTTTAAACTGCAGTCGATTCTGCTGCGTGGCGTCGGTACCCAAGTCTGTAACGACTTGGACGTGCAGCGCGGAGACCACGGTCCAACCGTTACGATTCCAGACGTGCTTATTGCAGTCCACTTTCTCCTTCCACAATCTTCCTTTGATTTACTCCTACCTCTCTTCGCCATTACACTATAACTACGTCTTTTATTTCTAAAAAAACCTAAGTTCCAATTCGCGGCTCGCTCAAAGCAGTCATATTTCGTAAAGTTAAAAAATTACCCGACACGACGCGCATTATAAGCGACTCCAGCAAGGTTAAGCAAATGACACGCTCAGAATAGGCAAATTTTGGGTGGTGCCTTAATATTGACAGTTGCAGCCTTAATACTCGAGGTAGGTTTATGAAACTTGGCAGGCAGAATTTCATTGCAAATATCTAAATGGGCATATAAATTATATAAACCTTGGTTGAGGCTAATAGCGCCCGCACACCTTTCGGTCAAAACGAAGGTAGTTCACCGTGGCGTTCGTTTGACCGAATAGACTCGGTAGCGCTGTGTGCGCTCGCATTCGGTCAAACAAACGCTAGTCGCCGTCGTTAAGGTCACTGTGACCTTAGCAAAAAGAATGCTGCGTGCAGCATTCGTCGTTAAGCGATGATGACGTCAGGTCTGCGCGCCAAGACAAGCGACCGCAAGCAGTCGGCGGCTCGACGAAGTTCTCTACGGACTACTGTCCTTAGCGACAAAACTTCTTTTGTTTTAACCGAAAGGTGTGCGGGCACTTTGTGTCGGTCGTTTTGAACTTCAAAATCGTTCACGACCGATCTGGCTACCATATAACAGCAGGTTAAATATGTAGGCCTACAGTGTAGGCCTACTGTACACGGCTATATACAGTATACTGTATACACCTATGAGCCATAATTGGTCTACATGTACATTGCTTTCTACTGCACGCTTGACTCAAAATTCATGTAAAAAGCTAAGAGCTGGTTTTTCCGACACAGATTTAATGGTGATTCAGGATTTAACCCAGCATTTTGCACAGGCTAAATCCTGAACTACCATTTAATCTGTGTTGGAAAAACCAGCCCTAAATCTATTTTTATGTAAGAACAGTAAGATTGATAGTTGTGTTCCCACAGAAATTAAATTGAGGATAAAAAACTAATCAGTGTCCGAGGATATTACCCGACAGAGACCCGTGCTTCCATGATCTCAGCCAGCTTGATCCGCCGAATGGGTAGCTTGTCCTAACACCACATACCCGACAATTGCTCAACAAATATTAAACATTCGCCACACATATTTCATAACTCTTCCCATACATACAAATTGGTCTGTTGACCAATGCCGTGAATGATATCACCTAGACCAACTGCCTTTTTATCGTCTAATCTGTCAATGTTCATGTTTATTATCATGTTTATTATTACGGCCGGATGCCCATCCTGTCGCAAACCAGAATAGTAGATTATAATGGACGATGATTATCAGCTAGCGACACTTGTGTGTTTAACAGCCTTGCTGTAAGGCCTATAACGCATGGTTTCGTGATTGCGGCGCTGGGACTTGAACCCAGGTCCCTGGACTTTCAATTCGATGCCTTAACCACTACACTGCAGTGTCTCGCCAAATCAGAAATGATATAATGTAGACAAATAGAAAAGCAAGCATTCGATATGTCTACACGGTGGAGAAACGCACACGATACCTCGTACTTCTTTTGCGCATGTACACTTTCGTGTACTGTATGCTTCATAGAGCAAGTCAAATGTTTATATCCATAACAAAATACGAGGCGCAGTGGTGTAGTGATTAAGGCGTTGGACTTTGAGTCCAGAGGACATGGGTTTGAGTTCCGGCGCCGACAACTATAAAACCATGGTGTTACAGGCCCTTGAGGCCTGTTAAGCACACAAGTGTCGCTAGCTGATAATCATCGTCCAAAGTAATTTATTATTCTAGTTGGGGACAGGAAGAGCATCCGGCCGTAAAAACCCAGCTCAATATAAACGTCTAACTTGTATTAACATGGACACGGCGTTACAGGCTTGCTTGTAGCGCATAAGAGTGGACGTCAAAAATGATTATTATTATTATTATTATTATAAAGCTTCATAGAGCATACCAACAGGCCTAGTAGTACTTAAAACATATCCGACAAAATTCCGTCTAAATTTAATGCAATTCAACAATATTTCTCTACACGGTGGCACCATATACAACCGAGACGTTGGCACTCAGAAAAGAGGATATAAAAAATAGAAGGCATAAACTATTATGTCAATTGACATCATAAAATTCTTAAGCTGCTTTAAATACGTCTCAAAATATAACACGTAATCTCTAACAAATGTACCAAAAATAGGAAAGTGAACAAGAAACAAGAGTGCAAACATACAAACTTGGAAAAAGAATCATAGACACAGAATAAAAATAAGAATGAGAAAAAAAAAAAAAGAGGAACAAATATTTGCTTGACAAAACTAGATAACAAAACTAGATAACAAGACCAGGTAACAAAACCAGATAACAAAATGCTAGATACGGCATGGCAAACAAACCTCTATAGACTTGTTGTAGCGAAGTCCTGATGATGACAGTATGAAATATCTCGTCTTCCAACTTTTTCTCTGCATTCGCCAACAGCAACAATGTCAGCACTAAAAATAAATCGCAAGGCGTGACAACATAAAACGAAAAAGGACGATCCTACCGATCGCGATCTAATACTGTGAAATTTCTCAAATGAAGCACAGCTGCAAATGAAAGGATGATCATATTATTCTTTGTATTTAATCTCTAAACCCCAAATTCGTGCCACCCTTGCCCCCTCGCGCCATGATCATGACCAGTTTTGATGAAATATTTGACCACAATGCATGCAAGTTATAAAAAACATCCACATATACTAACACCTGCCCATATCATTAACTGCCGGTTGCTCGACCTAGATTTAAGTACGATTTAACTTTGAGGTCCAATTTAACCAATGGTAACCTATGAGAGAATTGCATCGAATAATTTGATTGGTTGGTTTGGACCACAAAACTAAATTGAACTTAAATCGAGGTCAAGCAACCGGCAGTAATTCATTCAAATGATTTAGTTTAGTTTGTATCATTGCACTATTTATGTTGTTATCTTGTACTACACTGCTTGTGTGAAATACTGCAAGAAATGAAATTTTTGTTGCATGTTATTTTCGCGATTCTGCGTCTCACAAATTTTTCTGCACTTAATTTGCGTTGTTTTTGATGACTGCCAAACTATACATCGTTTCGGCTGCTTTATTTTCACGTATGTTATCGTCGCGAGTTTCACCAATTCGCGCAATTTGCCAAATTACAGGCTGGCGAAAATGTCCTGTTCTACCCTAACCATATTACTAGTTAGTTTTTGTTTTTTTGTAGTTTAGGGACCCTGTGTAGCGCAGAGACTATATACAGTCTGATTCTGTGCAAGGGAACCCGCACAGAATCGCTCCCCTTTGTTTAGTCGCCTTTTGCGACACGCACGAGGAGCTCTAGGCTGCACGCCAAATCTTTGTTCCTGGCCTGCAGGGGGTAAACACAATAATAGAGATCATTGCTAAAGGCCAGGAGCTTGGGCAGTCAGTGACAAAGAAATTACTCACAAAGACGCCCTGCTTGACAGCGTAGCCGGCCTTGAGGACAGTTTCGTCGCTGGGGGGGGAGGGGGAGGCGGAGCGGTGCAGACTGTCGTCTGAGCTGCTGTCCGCACTCATGCCCGCAGCGTGGCCGGCGTGGGAGGAAGGCAACCGGGCATCCTTGCACACAGACACGCAGCAGCACTGCAGGCATGCCGATAACAAGCAGACACTAACCAACTAACCAACCTCATTTCTATCGCACGATCTGCTAATGTCTATGTTTTAATACAGGCTTACACGCTTTCGCCCGCCCTGATCAGAACTGCTGGAGCTGGGTTTTAAAGACTGGATGCCCTTCCTGACGCCAACCAAATAAATAATTATCTGGCACGGGTTAGCAGCCAGCGACACTTCTGCGCTTAACAGCCTTGCAGAAAGGCCTGAAACGCCATGTAATGCGTTTCATAGTTGCCGGCGCAGGGACTTGAACCCAGGTCCTCTAGACTCTTCGTCCACCGCCTTAATCACTACACCAAGGCGCCTCGCTGTGGTGTAGTGGTTGAACACTACTCCAGTGCATAGAGCATCCTCATGATGCTGTAAAAATTTAAGCATGCAAAATCATAATCAACTACATATAGCAAATAATGCCAAACCTCCATGGGAGTCTTAAGGATAACCCCGCCCACGACCTCGACCCGGAAGCCCCCCTCCTGCCCCATGCCCCCCAATGACCCCCGCTCAACAAAGCTCTGCCTCACTGGGACCTGTGGCACACAGTGTGATCTCATATAGCATCAACATTCGTGGACAAGCAGTAGCACACACAGCGTGACCTCATTTAGTATCAACATCAGTAAACCAGTGTGACCTCATTTAGTATCAACATCAGTAAACCAGTGTG
>JAQIWG010005421.1:0-14551 GCA_034695025.1 Chamaedrilus cognettii | reverse complement strand
TGTGGCTATGTGTGCATAATATCTGATGTTTTGCAGATATGTGGCTATGTGTGCATAATATCTGATGTTTTGCAGATATGTGGCTATGTGTGCATAATATCTGATGTTTTGCAGATCTTTTAGACCTGATTAGCAATAGGCCATCTATCTACTTACACATGTTATTCATAGACTTGCAGCCCAGAGCTTCCTGGGCGAGTCGTAGAATGCACTAAAGATGCGGGAGCGGTTCTTTGCTTGGTAAAGCCAAGACCGAGGCAAAGAACCGAACTGTAGTTACAGTCTTCGCTACTACACACGGTCCTTAAACTCCCCCCCCCCCCAAAAAAAAAAGAAGAGTTATACATGCACTTGGAGCCTGTCATGTCTGTATTGCAAGCCATTACTTGTTAAACTATGCCGTTGAATATGCGTGAAAAAAAAATACATTCATTCATTCATTCATGTTGTTGGGTAGAGTTACTATTCAATCAGAAGTTGAATCTCATCAATTTCTATATGTTTGTAAGCTTCGGTCAGACCTTAGTAAATTAGTGTGCCCTCTTTCTGCTGGAGACTGGATATTATAAATTGACATTAAAATTGTCATTGAGTTGTCAACTGGTACCAATGATAGCAATGAAATTTTCATTACACAAACATTTACCAGGACGGGGGGGGGGGGGGGGGGGGGGGGGGTAGAATTTAATTTTTCAAAATATGAACGATCTAAGTAGGCAGTAACCCAAAATGAGGCCGTTTGTGTCAATATTGCTTGTGTGGTGTCACTAGGTAGTATGTGCACTGGATTCAAATTCCAAAGGGATTAGCTGCTGTCCATAATAATTTAGTAAAGAATAATGTAAAGATTTCCTTTCTAAGCCCTCAACCCCATTGCTGTGTGTGTGGTAGACTGCACCCAGATTTATCTGTCAGTATTTTGTCTTACGTTAATCGGTTCTGACTTGAACAAAAATATTTGAAGAAAAAGAATATTGTCTTCGATGCGCCAGCGGTGTATGTTTTTTTTTTGTTTGAAATTTGTTATTCCAAGGGCCTTTTGTATGTAATGATAATATTGTTGATAATGATAAAGTTGCAATTTTAAGTTTTAACCCAATTTTTCGACTTCAAGAAATCACTGAATTTAAACGTTTTATTTTATAGTAGTTTCATGGAATTGTTCTCCTAGATTAGAGGCTGCAGTATTTTTTCTTTGTACCAATATTTTTGTTCGAATTTCCATCGTATCCTTGAAGCCCTAGCGATTACTACGTTAACCGAGCAGCTTACTTCGCCGCATTGGAATAATTAATGTCCCGGGCGCGCAATAATTGCCTCGTCCCCATTTGCTCGATCCGTGCCGTGGCGAAATACTCGGGGATGTTTACCATACTAATTCGTTCTGCTGCTTTCGCATGGAACAGGCTTAGACCAAGGCCAAGTTGATTCATATAACTTGTACTTTGGCAATCTAAGCATAACGGGCCGCTATGTAAAGGCTATCGCTGGTATACAGTTGCCCCTAAGGATGTGAATAGAGAGTTACACAAATTTGAGCTCTCTAGGCTATCAGGTACGTTTTCTACTTCATGGTTGTCTACTTCAGTATGCTAGTTCAGTATGCTGGTATATATATTAACTGTTCATGCCAATTTATGTGCTTAATAATGATGATGTAATTAGGCAATCATTATTGCTGTATGATCCGTGTGTAGTAGCCCGGTGACATTTGCTGCTGTATATAGTCCTGTTCAGTGCCTCGGGGTCAAACAAAGAACCGCTCCCCCTTCGTTAGGCCTCCTTTACACGCTGCAAATTTTACATGTAATTTTACATGTAATTTTACATATAATTTTACATGTAATTTTACATGTAATTTTACATGTAATTTTGCATGTAATTTTACATGTAATTTTACATGTAATTTTACATATAGTTTGATATACAACGATGTTAAGAAAATTACGATGTAAAATATCCTTAACTGGGTTTCATGCAAGCCATGCATGAAACCCAGTTAAGGAAATCGTTGTCATGACAACAGTCGTCCCTTAACATGGTTGCATGTCAAATTACATGTAAAACTTCATACTAAATATGCAGCGTGCAAAGGAGGCCTTAGTCGCCTCTTGGGACACGCCCGGGGAGCTCTGGGCGCTGTAAATCAATGGTTTGTTCATCGCTTAGTCTATTCCACATAGCTTACATGCATTATTAGATAATTGGAGGGTTATATTAAATAAGCCCATCACTGTGTTATAAGAGCAAAGTGGCTCTAATGGCTCTGGTGTTGGTTCATATAGACCCTAGACTAATATTGGTATCCACCATTGCGAGTTAATCTCGAGTTGGTCAATCGGCTGAGAGTTGAGAGTGACCGTTGTCAGTCTCCTACGCCTAGCGTGACGTCACTCAATCCGCCGCTTGAGTCAACTCGAGGTCAACTCGCAATGGTGAGTATCAATATAAATGCCTGGTTTTAATTGTATTATGCGTTTAAGTGCATTCTGATGGTCATTGATCGTTTACTAACTATGATTGCTGACATCGTACATGCATTTGAATATTATAATTTATCTTGCTGTATGGGCTAACAAAGAAGGACAAATGTGCAGCCATCAATCTCTGTTTTTCTCTCCGCTCCTTTGTTTATGCGATTCCGTCTGTAGTCTTATTTTCTGAGGATGTGTAAAAATTCTCCCAATCAACTAGCTAGCCGTTTGTTAAGGAATGAACTGTTATTGCTGGCGCATAATTAAAGGCTAACCGCAAGTAGGCCGAACGCAGGAACAACTGTTTCAGTGGCATGGCACGCCTATTGTGGATAAATAAATATTATCGCATCTGTTCATAATAAAAATGCATCGTTGGTCGAAAAGCCTTTTAAAGAAAACAAACGAACTGCCGATGCCGTTCACAAAGATATACCAGGGTCCTCATCAACTTGTTGAATTTTATTCCTTCCCGTGAACCGTTGGTATTACTTGTTTACACGCTAAACTTGTGTTTGGTAGATGAATTATGAACAAGAAAATCAGAAATATCGGTGGAAACTCGCACTATGAAACGCGTGCTCATATGTACACTTATAACAAATTGTATAAATATTGTATATTGGACAATGCGCTTTCTTGACGTCACGCCAAGGCTAATAGTGACACGAGTTAGCCTGGGCTTTTAATCAAAACCAACACGGATTGATCTTCTGACTGAAATTATTTGCGAGGACGCCTCCCTCCCCCGCGGCAATAAAAACCCAGAATCTTGGGATATTTATGCGCATCCAAAGAGCGAAAGTTTTTTACGAGATTTTCATCGTTTTCGTATTTTAATTTCGTTAAATGCGCGAGGAAGGGCAGTCGATGCTGCAAGCGACTGGATTGGGCGTGGCGAAAAAGTGGCAGAAAGAAAAGAGGAGGCGTCCGAGAAACTAATTTTGACAATCATCTCGAAGCACACTAAAGACTAATATTAGACTAAAGACTAAAGACTAAAGAAAAGACTAAAGAAAAGAAAAAAGACTAAAGACACTAAAGACACTAAAGACTAATAAATTCAACTCTGTCGATCCTGCTTCTCTGCATCGGCCTGATTGTAGTTCACGCCTACGCGACGCGCAGCCTGGACGACCATGGCTTCACGTTGTCAAGTCACGAGTCAAGCGACTGAATAAGCGCGAACAGTGACTGCAGCGCTAGCGCTGGCAGTCCTGGGCGAGTCGTAAAAGGCGACTCGAGAAGGGGGAGCGGTTCTGTGCGTTCTTTGATGCACGGAACCGGACTGTATGAGTATTCATGTGTATATAGCCCTTGTGAGCTACACACGTGCACGGTCCCTAAGATGCAAAAAACAAACAAACATCAGGCTCACTGCGGCCAAAAGCAGGAGGTGTTGGTCCACCTACAAACCGGCAGAACATTTTTTCAGTCATATTCATGAGCGGGTTTAGGGACGGAGATGGAGTTAAAAAAAACTAGGCCTATCAAAATAATGTCTTTCTTGGCCCTCACACATGCTAGGCTTAGTACTAGTACAGGCTACAGGTTACTGTGATGTAAATCTCAGTGACTACGACAATAAAGCCAATATATTACATCGCATACTCGCTAGAGGGACAGGACACTGTGTACCTGTAAATTTCATGAGCTGTTATTCAGAGCTTGCTTTGAGCACTCTAACTTTTCCATTTTTAACGTTCCGGTGACACCGGCAAGCCCGAGACCGTATAGGCGGCATTCACCGTGGGTGAACCGCCTGCGAATTTCGAATTTTGCACTGAATATCTTATTTAATCGCAGAACTTCGATCATTCAGTCTATGCATCAGAAGAATCAAATAATTATAAATGATAGAATGAAAAGGCAAAGCTTACTACCAACAGTTATTCTTTGTATTTGACATAGGCTAACAACGGTTGGCCTTACCATCCACATAAGCTAACTTGAAGTCTCCATTAGAGTGCAGGCCTACGCAGTTTTGTTGTTAACTATTTTTGGACGTCTGTAATTAGTAGGCCATTAGGTCAACAGACGTCAGTGTACTTCGACCTCAATTTCACTACTGCAGTTTACCCCAATGGTTGATTATTTGCAGAGCTGGCGAATTTAAGCCACTTTTGCCAAGGGTGCACGAAGTGACGCTCAATCTTTGCCGCGGCCGGGATTCGAACCGACGCCCTGTCGAACCGGTAATCCGAGCTCCGCGACTTAGACCACTCGGTCACAACGCTTTGCAGGCGCAGCCCGGACTATCAGAGGCAATAACTTACGGTGTCGGTTGGTGCCATAGTAGTACTGTTATCCTATTTTAAGACTATTCACGGAGCATTCAGGCCTATATCGTCCGCTGCGCTGCATTTGGTGTAAAACCTAAATAGTGAGAATATGTGTTGCCAACTATAGTTGGTTGATGATATTGCACTGATATTGTTGGTGGTCATGTTTTTATGTGACTGGCTTGAAATAAAATCTCATACGTACTTTACACCATAGTTAATTCCTGCAGCAAATTCATTCGTTCTGTTCGATGGAGGGATTGCATGTAATTACATGAAAGTGCGGCGGTAATTGTAGCATATGCCTTCGTGGGTTGGTTAAACAGATTTATTGGGTAGAGCTCTGCGGGTAAATGATATTTATGTTAATTAGTACCGGAGAGTTTGTTGATGCAGAACTAAAGAGCAGGCCTACCACAGTATTTAATTTAGCAGTCGGCTACTGAACATTGATGCACTGACTATGCGTTATGCCTTGGTAGGCTATACTTGCAATTGCAAGCTATCGCCTACTTGCAATTGAAAGTATAGCTTGCAATTGCAAGTATAGCTTGCAATTGCAAGCGATCGCCTACTTGCAATTGAAAGTATAGCTTGCACTTGCAAGTATAGCTTGCAATTGCAAGTAGAGCTTAACTGTAATTAGGGGCTCTTATTTATAATTTCAATCCCCTGCGCAGGCGAGGGTAATCGGCTAATAGGCTTGCAGCTCAGAGCTCCCGGGCGTGTCGTGAAAGATGACTAAGGAAGGGGGAGCGGTTTTTCATGGCCCCGAGGTACTGAACCCGACTGCAATAGTTATACTCTTCGATTTAGTAGGCCAACACCCGGACCTTAAAGCCAAGCACCATCACTATGATACTTCTTGTATGTGAATGCTGAAAATATTCAAATTGGTCGCATATCTATCGTTTGCATATGGGTCATATCGTAATCTTGCGGTATATGGTATGAGTACTACTCGTTTTTACGATTCATCATTTGGCAGATGTAAATTTTGTTACCCGATTGCTGGAAAGCGTTAAAGCGAAGTGCTAGTTGATAAGATGTTGAGGTATAGACTGCAGTGAAGTTATTACTGGGCGGTGATGGGAATTCTCCGACCATAATTACACTGGTGCTGGAAGTAGGTCCATGTTATAATGTCAGTGTTCAGTTTAGCAATCGACACCTTCAGCAAAACGAAAAAAATCGGAATTGATTTACGGTTCAGAGCTCCCCGGGCCTGTCTTAATGGGCGAATAAAGAAAGGGGAACGCTTCTGAGGTTTGCTTGCTTCCGAGGCACTGCGTTGGATTGCAATTTAGTCTTTGATTACACACTAATAGTCCAAACGCTATGTTATTGGTAATCCATAACGCATAACACAATGTCATCGACATGAAGCAGCAAAATTCAAACGTCATAGGGCTATCCTGCAGACTTATATCCATCCAATATTGATTAAAACCAGGGCGAAGGGGTGGAAGAAAGGATGCAGGATTGCAGGGTCAGATTTATTCGTGTGTCTGTGTGAAAAAAAAAATAATAATGGTGAAAAAGAATGTCCTTTCAAACCAGAAAGGACAGGGGGAATCTAGGACAAGAATTGAGTGAGAGTGGAAGTGAGTTCCAAATGGAAGGTGACAGATTTTCCTTGTACTTTCAAAACGATCACCTTCACTGCAATCAGGACTATGGCATCAGCAGCAGCAGTATGAGCAGTTCAAACTTCTGCTTTGTAATCAGTGATGCCAGTGCTGGTTAAATTTATCCCTAGACTCGGCGATGTTTAGGTGATTGAGGGATCTGATTTTCAAAGCAATACCCAGATGTATGGGTATATTTAAAATAGAATGACGCATTTCATAATGGGAGCTGGGTAGATTTTTGTCCAAAAATGCAATCTAGGAATATTTTTGGTGGAGGTACTCAAAATCTAGGGATATTCCATTTTGATCCAATGATATCACCGTTTACAATGATACTAGAGCCACAGCATCAGCAGATGCCGCAGTGGTGCGGCAGCAAACCGCGGAACTTCCACCCACATAGTCTCGATTGCGTTAGCAGACATAAACAGAGTAGCGGGCTCTCAAGTTTTATCGCACTGAAGTGGCCTATGATGAATAACTCCACACACTAGGAAGGAATAACTCCTTCACTCACGCAGCGTATGTATATATTGCACTTTTAACGCACCAAGAATATGTCATGCAAACGGAGATGGAATAACATCGTTTGCTTGAATCGTAGGTGAAAGTAGGCTTAGGCTTCCAATAACGCTGATCTGTCAGAGACGTTTTCTCCTTATGCTGTGGGGGTAATTAAAAATGTAGACTTGCAGGTTAGGTATTAACAGGGGCCTGTTGAATACTATTGTTATAATACCTTCCACGTAGTCATTGACTGTAAACAAGTAATATTACATAATGCTTCGGGCTGGTTTCTCCAACACCGATTTAATGGCGGTTCAAGATTTGCTATGCAGAAAGGTGGGTTAAATCCTGCCCCACCATTAAATCCGTGTTGGAGAAACCAGCCATTAGTATTGTTGAATCTGTTGCACTGTGGAGTGTTGTGTTGTAGGCCTAGAGTGTAGTAGACTCAGTGTGGTGTCTGTGTGCAGAGTCAGTGTGGTGTCTGTGTGCAGAGTCAGTGTGGTGTCTGTGTGCAGAGTCAGTGTGGTGTCTGTGTGTAGAGTCAGTGTGTTATAGTATGCCATCCTAGTGTGCATGCATTATATTCTGCAGCGCCAGCTTTAGATTTCATGCTACTTGGCTAAGCTGTTGCTGTATTTTTCCGCTAATCTACATCATAGGCGCAACCAATGGGGGTCGGGGGGGTCACCTCCTGAACTTTTGGGATGACCTCCCAACTTTAGGCGTTTTTTGTATAAAAACAATCGCATCCCCCACCCTCCCTCCTCGCTCGCCAGTTTAAACCACGACCTCCCCAATCTCTAGACTGTGGTTGCGCTCATGATCCACATTGTAGGCCTAAGTCCTGTTTCTGCTTCCAAATTGCCCCCCATATCTTAATAGTATGCGCGGTAGTGCATGCCTTACAAAATATTGGTGTGCTTTTATTGCAGGTTACATCACAACGGACCCTCAGGATCAATTCAACTAGATCTCGACAACCGAGCATTGTAGACTGCAAGCGTTTGGCAAGATTACGTTATATGGTATATGGCTACCTAACCAAAACTGTTGGATCTTTCAAAAATTCTCAGCCTATTTAACTGCGATCGTTTTCTGCTCGAGTCGAGTCGTTGCTGGTGCAATATTGTTCGATGACGGTTAACTCTTAACGTTATGCAGAATGTGCTGAATTTAAGTGAGACGACAGTGAATAGCAAGACAGGGTAGTTTCATACTTATACCAGCGGCTTTGTGCCGATCAAGTCAATACTGGGTACATCGCGCCCTGCAAGCCTTCAAGTATGAACAAGCCTCTCGGATTCTCTCGCAACAAAGGTATGGTTCACTAAATTGAGGTTTTTTGACCGCCAAAAATAATTTTAAATTTATTTTGTTGGTAGCCCCTTGCTGGGAAGAGGTGATGGCCCACTGCACCAGCTGATGGTCCCTGGTGGTGGTTCCACCGTAGACTGGTATGCATCGTAGGAACACTTGTGGCTGACGAATTTAAACCGCTTTTGCCATTTGTGCACAAAGTGACTCAAAATCTCTACCGTGGCCGGGGTTCAAGCCGACAACCGCCGCACTCGCACTCGTAATCGAAGACCAGCGATTTAGATCACTCGGCTACAATAGTGATTCGTGTTGAAAGTTTAAAATAGACATATATGTCACGCGAAGCTTTCCCATTCAAATTTTTAGAAGAGTTAAGTTATGTCCCATGAAATATTCAGTAAAGCTGGAAAAAGGTTTGCCAAGATCGAAGTGACATTGATGAGACAAAATATGAGGTAAAACTTGACATAAACGCAGTATTTGTGCTTGATGATTTTATCTATAAATAGCTAATTGAAGAGATATATGCGTGTCCAGGAACAGGGAATAAGAGCTGTTATGTGCGTGAGTGAAGGAAGCAGACAGTGAATCCACTCTACTGACTGTGTGTATGGCTGTAGGCAGCAGGCAGTGGATTCACTCTACTGACTCGCTCACCAAAAGTACTGTCATCTACAATGTGAAGGTTAGGACTTACCAGCCTGCCGCCATCTTTCTGTCAATTGTGCATTGATATTACGTATATAACGAACAACGCAATTAATTAATCTGTGGGTTAATTAGACTGTATTAATTTGAGCTCTTGCCGTATGTATAATATTTTAATTCGCACACAAAGTTTCATTGACAAGTTGAACTCAATCAATTGTAAGCTTTTTATAGCGATGCTGATTCTTTCATGTACATGCAATAAGATTTGTACCAGTGGATGGGTAGTGGATTAGTATGGGTCTCATTCGGACCACCCGCTGCTGTATGTATGTATGTATGTATATTGCACTTTTAACGCACCAAGAATATGTCATGCAAACGGTGATGGAAAAACATCATTTGCTTGAATCGTAGGTGCGGGAGAAGTGCAACAGACTACAAAGTCTGACTGCTACTGCTACTGCTACTACTACAAAGTTACAGACTGCCACTGCTGTACTATGCATTAATTTGATGTTGAATATTTTGTACATAGGGCAATATTTAAAAATTACTCATCGGCCATAGCTGTCGTCATAATTGTAGCTGAGAATGCACTGGTGGCAAGCCTATTCACAGAACTTGTGTCACAGTGTCGCGCTTAGTGAGTGTGTGTGATATTCTATTACAACTGACAACTTATGAGGGAGGCATGAGTAGTACGATGGCATATAACCAGGAGTTGTGGGAGAGTCTCATCACGGGAAACGTTCAAACGTCCAACCTGTGCTAGCACGGAAGAGTGGACGTTAAGCGTAAATGATGACGATGAATGATGATTATGTAATATAATTATATAAGTTCATTATGTAACGTAATTATGTAATTGTGTAATGTTGCTATGAGATGTAATTGTGTAATGCAATTGTGTAACGTAGTTACGCGTAATGTGTGTGTGTGTGTTCAGTTTCTGGGACACGTCGAGGTGGAAAATCCCAAAGGTTCTGAAATGGTCAAGGAAGCCATTCGCAAGATGAAAGTTTGTATTTTTTTAGAGTTTGCTTAAATTGAATTCTATGATTTGTGTGCCATAAAAGCACGTCACTGTATGTCTTTGCTTTTAATTTCTCTCTTTGCATCACACGTTATGTACGCTAATTGAAGCCTTGAAGCCACCAGTTGTTGAAACGGTCTTTGGTTGTTATTTTTAGTGCAGATGTAACTTATCTGAATATATAGCGTATCCTGCTTAGAAAGTTGGGCTTGGCACGGCATAATGTATTCAAGATTGTATTATAAATGTTTCATTAAAATGCATTGTAGACTGCAAACGTTACAGGATTCTAAGTGAACTGAGTCTGTATCAAGTAGTGTGTTCTATTCATGCGCAATTAGTAAAGCCATTTATTTGCTAAGTCTCTTACTAATGGATAATTTATAATTGAATCACAAATGATGTCATCAGTATTAAATTCATTCCTGGAAGGATTTCTGTAGAGCTTGCTCACGATATGTGTACCCAAGAATTTATACTATGTACACTATAAGCCTTGAATGGCCTGAATTGATTTTGAATTGATATTGAACTGAGTTGATATTGAGCTGCGTTGGTAACAGTTCAACAAGCAGATCAAGAAGGCGGAGGGTCACAAGTCGCAGAAGGTGGAGCTGACGATATCGATGAACGCCATCACGATACAGGACCCCAAGTACAAGGTGCAGCCCCACCTCCTGACATTTAATAACAAACACAGAGTGTAAGAAAAGGGGGGCTTAGGGGCTAGAGCCTCCCCCGAGAGTGGTGTTTTTTGAATTAGCCCCTTGCATGCAGTTTATATAAAAATTACGTACATTTTTAAAGGGAGAAGTTGGTTTAGCCTCCCGAGAGGGGGTCTGAGGGGCTGAGTGATTGATGGACCTGAAAAATGATCGAGCATCGTTAAGCATGGCTTAAAAAAAATCCCCAACACTGCCGCCCCCCCCCCTTCGCAAATTCTGCACGGAATGAAAAAGTGTTCCGGAGACGTCATGTAGGGTTCACCTAGCATTTCCTTGTGTATCTTGCAAGATGCTTGCATGTGCTGCAAGCGGCTTACGCGATGCAAGCGGTCTGCGTGCAATGCAACCTCCATGCACGATGCGCTCTGCACGCGTGTGTGCAGGTGGTGCAGTTCCAGTACCCGCTGCACCTCGTGTCCTACTGCGCCGATGACAAGTCGGACAAGCGCATGTTCACGTTCATCGCCAAGGAGAAGTCGTCGGACAAACATCAGTGCTTCGTCTTCGACAGCGAGCGATCGGTGAGCGTGCAAAGTGTCGTGTAAGGGGGTGTTAATCTTCATCAGTTTATTGCAATGCAAGATATTTGAATGAGTAGACTAGCACCATTTTTAGCATCCGTAGGTTAACAGGGCGGACTAGGCTTGTTTTCCGGAGCAATTTCATTTTAATAATCTAAAGTAACTGCAGGCGCTCTATCTGTGATCCGAATGCTTTCTGCAAATGAGGCTAGTTTCGATGTGGCTGAGTGAGTTACATATAACCCATGCGATTCATGTTATCTTGTGCATGTGTAACATATATGCGGCTTACATGAAAATTTGATGATATTTATAGCTTGCATGCTCTGCATAAAATTTGTTAACGGATGCATCTCTGTCAGTGCCTCAATTTTATTCTCTGGCTTCATTCGCCTTAATGCGTATTTTATTTCAGTACGTCTTTCTTAGCACTTTGTCCCAATTTGTTCCGGCGTGTTTTTTGTTAAGACTTTGTCCTGATTGGTTCAATTGTTTCACTGGAAGTAGTTTCTGGACACGCTGGATGTGTGCTCCAGGCTGAGGAGATTACAATGACGGTGGGTCAGGCGTTTGACCTTGCCTATAAGAGCTTCATGGAGACCTCGGGCAAAGACGTCGAGTCTAGGAAGCAGCTCATCGCCTATCAGAAAAAGGTGTGAAATGTGTTTTGCATCATGCTGGCGAGAACCAGGCTATGTGCTGTAATATGTTGCCATGCAGATGAGTTTATAGGGAGACTGTTTTCAGTGAGAATCATTTTTGCAAACGGAGAAGAAAAATATTTACTTTGAATTCCAATTTTTTTTTATAATGCAATATAATGCAACTCGTTTCGAAGCAATGTTATCGTTCTTGTTCCTCAGCTTCTGAAGTTTATATATCGCTTCAGTAAGTAAATTGGAAATCAAAGTTTGAACTGATTTGGATTTAAGGTTTGATCAACATAGGATTAAGGTCAGATCAATATTGGATCAATATAATATCGATGTTAAATCGATGTTAGATCTACGTTTGATCAATGTTGGATCAATAGTGAATAGCTTGGATCTTCGTTGGATCGGATCAATGTTGGATGGATGTCAGATCCAGGAGTTGAGTCAAGAGAACGCGTCCCTCAAGCAAAGAGTCGCGCTGCTGGAGAAGCTGCTAGACTCCAAGCAGGTCTCCTTCGTCAACGGAAACTTGCCTGCCGCCGAAGTGAGATAAACGATTTTAGACAAAATAAGTTGTATGTGTACTTTTTTATTTTTAAATTGCTATGAATTATACATGTTGACATCAGTCAGACTAACTATTCCAAATCAAATTAAAGTGTTGTACTCATGCTGGCTACTCATTTCTTCAATTGCATCCTTTTAATAAATATGCAATCAAAAAGAGTTTAATTAAAATCTGAGTATATAAAATGAGAAACTATAAATATAAATTCTAGATAATAACTTTTCTAGTAATACTTCAATAGTATTTAAAGATATGCGTTTAAACGAGTAGCAAGCAAATTATCGAGTTAGGCCTATAGGCTACCTGAATCTAGCCTTGACCCTAAACGTTACCAACTCTTCATCTTCATGCCGAATCTCAAAGCCGAGTCTTAAATTGATAGCGATATACTTCCGCAGGTAGTGTCTTAATTTTATTTAGAAACATGAAGAGCTCGTTTTGTGAGAACTTTGTAAATTTTGCTTCCAACTAAAATTACCATTTCTTCTTTGTAATTTACTTGTTGTTTGTCTTTTGTCTTGCTACGCCTTTTGTTGATGATGTCTTGTTACGCCCTTGAGATGCATTTAGGTTATTCTGTAATAATTCCTTTGTTGTTATGACTGTTATCATCGTTAAATTTTATACCATACCTATAATAAGCAAGGGGATATATTTGTGTGTGGGTCGCATGTTGTGGCCAGGAGCACAGTGTTGCGGTGAGTTCTGCCACTAGCGCAGCGCATGTCAATGGCATGCAACGCACGATGTCACAGCCCGCTCACAGCGATTCAACGATACCCGTCTGTGAGTTACAATAATGGTGAAACAACCTGTACCATGCATGCCCATGATCATGTCAAATACTACATGTATATATATAACACTAATGTAAGATGCCAATATATTCATTTATGCAGGTTGTAGTGTAATATGCTTGGTATGATATCAAATGATTGTAATGTAGTTAAACGTGGAATAATTAGTTTGTAATAACGTGACAGAAAACTGAAGAAACTATTCTGTGTGCATATGATGACGCACACGATTCTGCATGTTAGAACTCCTATTACTTATATAATTATGAAGATTCATAGTTCTAAATGCCCTAGGCGCTAGCTCGAACTGAGATGCTGGACTGGAACAATTATTTTTTGACCTATCAGAGTGAGCGAATTTTATTATTAATGCAGCAAGGAGTTCTAAGGGTGTTGGTGATTGGTTGCAGTGCTGCCGCCGCCTCCGCCGATACCCAGCCGCACCAACGCACCGGGGGCACACAGCAGCATGAACAACAACAACAGCCGCCAAGGTCTGTACTTAGTGGCTGCGTTTAACAGCAGAGGTCGACAGAGCTAAATACTGTTTCCGTCAGGCAATTGAGCAGGTCAAACTGACATCATTTCTGTGGGCAGTGCATCAAAGCGAAAAGGTACAATGATGATTTCAATGTCATTCAATGATGTAAATTTAGCGAGGATAGCCCTTTCGCCACCTCCAACTTACAACCCTTTACTTTTGGTTGTTCAAATATAAAAATGATATCTTTTTGAGCTCTGCTATTTTTAGCACTCTGCTATATGAAACCAGTTTAGATTAAACTGGTGTCAGATACGTGAAGGTTTTTCGAGTCAGTGTCTCAGTGGAAGCTCGCAAAACCCTAACTTTGTGCTGCTCTATTGTGCGCCAATTTTCAAGGCGACGTCAACGTTGGAAATGTGTGTCGAGGTCCAAGGATCAATGAAGATCAAAGAAGAATCTTAGTTTTTCACATTAACACAACCTCAGCCTGTTTTATTTAGCGTATCTGTTTTGTGTCAACTAAATTACAAGATTTTTTATCTTGTGAATGTCTTTTTTGAATTTATAGGTCATTCATTCTACTCCAATTAAAATTTTTGTCATACAGAGGTTGATTTGTTTGGCGCGACACCCTTCCATGTCGTCTCTCGGCCCCCTGTCACCAACCCCAACCCCTTCTCATCCCTCCCCGCCTACTTTCCACCCGCCCCCCACCAAGCGAGCTCGACCCCCGGGGGAAGCGGGGTGGGTCTGGCGCAGCAGGGGGGCTGGGGAGGGGGGCAGATTTCAGATCCGTTTGGTGGAAACACATCATTTGATGATCTGATGGATATGCAGGTGAGTGGGAATTTTCTTGTTTGTTTTTCAACCTTTGTGGAAGAGAGGAATGTTCTACTATTAGACCA
>JAQIWG010005420.1:0-14552 GCA_034695025.1 Chamaedrilus cognettii | reverse complement strand
TATCGTGAAGATACTTGTTGAGGCAGCATTTTCCCAGCCGTAGGCGAGTCAGGACATTTTCTTTCTTGCGGCTTGAGACCGTGAACTTGACCTTGCTGGTCACCAGGGGTACCACTCTGATGCGTGGCGGATCCAGCTTTATCTTGGATGGAGGACCATTTTGAATTTCTTACTGTCACAGCCCATGCACGATCATGGTTTCGCCAACCGTATCATGGATAGACGTGCAGTAATTAATCCACAAAAAAATTCAGAGGGGCGAATGAGGATCCTTGCCCTCGATCCATCAAATACTGAGAATCTATTATCCATTCCATCATAAATTTCTCTTATGACGAACACGGTTAAAAATTTCTAATCTCATGTTCTCGTTCTCCTAAATTTAGAAATTAATATTAGCACTGCTGATCAAGCAAAAATCATTTAAAACTGACACTTCCAAATAAATTTATAAAACCGCTTAGTTCTCAAAAAAGATCAGAATCAATGGCTTGTTGAAATGTCAAGAATCACACACAGACACCCAAAAATATTATATTAATGTGCAGTGTGCACTGTGCAACTTATCAATTTGATACTTGATTAACCAATGCCTGGCATCAATGAGGTACAGTGACTTCAAAAAACAAAAAAACAAGCTTAAAGAACAAGTGTGTTACATAATTAAAGTGTTGTAACTTTTTGAAACAGATCCTGAACAGCTTGACACACCGAGTAGGTAGTAAGCAAATAAAATACATAATGTAGTATAGTGTGCGTACGGTGTACACTGGGCAATAAACTAACGACATGCCTACAACTGAATGATTATTGCGCGCTATAATAAAATCACCCTCGACAACAAATAAAAATGACAATAAATTATTTACATAAAGACATCCAACAATGATAGGCATTCTTGACATTTAGCATCGAGAGAAGAATCACGTTCGTGAAAGAAATACAGCTCCTATTGAGGAGTTTAATCCGATTGTAATCGTACAGGCACGTGGACAATAACTAATAATTATCCTTTTATCACCCATGTAAATCATACTATTGCGCAGTCACGTTCAATACAGCTGTGGCCGCGCCACATCAATATGATTTCAATTAACAACAGCCTGCCACTATATAGCATAAGAGGCTTAAAGCGTTTCAGAATCACTCTTGAAACTGGGTTACCGGCTGTACTTTAATCTGTTTAAGGCCAGGTTGGCTACTACACCGCGATTCGTTAATCAACAGTTCAAAAATGTATTGAATTCATCCAAGTTACTGCGGGCAAATCGCAAAATCAAGGCTTTCATTCAGCATGAATTACATGTGAAAGACATACAAACGTCGTGACATATTGTGGGACATATCGTGTCACACGATTTTAATCACTCACATGATTCGCATTGATTCACTAATCAATAAAGATGTTGTTGCCAATAAGTCAATAAATTATATGGGTGCCTTCAACAGAATGTTAATATTCAATTATATTATGCAGTGACTGACATTCCTTAAGCCAGTGCTATTGAATATGCGGCATGCGGGGCCAAATGCGGGCCAAATGCGGGCCAAATGCGGGCCAAATGCGGGCCAAATGCGGGCTGGCCTGCGGAGGGCTTGAAAATGGCCCCCAAAGATGATGCACAAAATGATAAAATGTTGAGGTAAGCTTTTGATTAAATACACATATACATACATTATTTGTGCAAATTATTGAAAATGAAATCAAATGCAATATTCAGTAGGCCTACTGTATATAACAGTATATTGGCACGACTATTCATAGGCTAGTCAGAGCCTATTTATATCATCAACAGAACTAACGTAAAAGGTCTCATTATATTTAGCACATTTCTGGTAAAATAATCAATGGATCCGGTCCCCGGTGCGGCTTGAATTTTTTGTGGCCTCCCTAGTTAAGTTAATTGAATACCGCTGCCCAATGCTGCTACTGTCATCTGCTGAACCTTCGGACCAAAAGCGCACTGACCTTGTGCTACACTACTTCCTAGCGCATTATCGACTGTCTTTAGCCAACTGTGCGCCAACCAGCCTACGATAAGTGTTCTCACTTTTGAAGCAAAATGGAGAAATTTAGGATCTGATGAAGCAGTCGTTCAGAAATGGAGAAATGGAGCAACTATGCAGCAATCGGGGTATTGATTTAGCAATTTGATGAAAAGGTGGCGCTATTGAGTATTGACGAGAAACACACATTTTTTTGTCGATTAGGGCACTAAGAGACTAATGAGAAGTGGTTCTCTGAGAAATAGGGTGTATATCAGAGGAAAATTTTTCCGTCAACACCCCCCGTTTTCCCAACGTTTTCTGGTCTGTGGAACAAAATCGTTCATATCTTGTGAGAACACTGCCTACCATACGTTTTATTGATCCCAGTAACATTCACCAACACCAGCAGCAAACCGGCGACGTTTTGGTCTTTTTGTACAAGGAGGGCCAGTCGCTCTAAAAAAACAACCTCATCGGGGGAGAGGATATTTCCGGATCTGCGTGTGGGGGGAGGGGAATATTCCAACGGTCAAAGAAGTGGTTAAATGGAGACTAAAAGAAGCGAACCAAATCCAGCGCCAAAAAATACTCACAGCTCAAATTCTTAATCAAAACACAAATCGGGGGAGCTTTTTTGTAGTTTAGGGATCGTGTGTAGCACAAAGACTATACAGTTCGGTTCTGTGACAAGAGAGCCGGCACAGAAACTGCTCCCCTTCCTCAGTAGGCTTTTACGACTCGCCGGGGAGATCTGGGTTGCAAGCCAATTCTTTGCTCCCTGGCCCGCAGGTGGGGGCGGGGGAGCATCTCTCAAATGGCCCAGATTTAGATACTTCTCCGCAATCATTCCTGTATTCTCTCTCAAATCCAACACAAAACTCGCTCGGTCACTGTTATCAGATTCTGTCAATTACCATTGGGAAGCGATTCGGCCTCGAGGCACTATATATGGTACAGACTGGACTCTATAGCATTGCATCATACTGCGTCTTGAACCTGGTCGTGTTCTTTACTGGAACGCAATGGAATCCATGATTCCTCATCTCTGGGCTCAGTTTCCAATAAACAATAATAAATGACAATTTTAACTGTCACGGACGCCAGCATTAATTAATAGTTTCAATATAAGGCCTAGTATACAGATAAATAATGATTTTACAAAAACTGCTACATTTTAAGGAAAACTGTAGCATAGCCTAAATGTTAGAATACTGTTTGGCGTTGATAAAAAAAGTTGTTTTTTTTCACTCGACGAGTCAATGACAACCTGACCTGCACCGTTCTGTAATCCATACCGAGCACAATGTAAAAACTAACGCAAATATTGCACCGAGATCGCGACGAAGCGCTTAAAAATTAGCTGCAATTCGAGATAGCAGCCTTACGTGCAGATGCGTAGAACCGTGTGACGCGTGATCGCAACTTTCCTAAATTATTATGTTTTTGCATCTCTAAGTGCATTCGCAGTCTATCCTGCTGTAGTACAAGTTCCCCAAGAATAATGTTTTTGACCTTTGCCGTGCAATCAATAAAATCACATTAATTTTGAGTACTGTAATAACAATTTGATAATCATGCCGATACAATTTCAAATACGGTATCGACTATCACATATGATACATATGCTGTATATAATGTATATGTATAACTTTTGTTACAATTGTTGCTAGAGTTTGAGCGCAATTATGGTTAACAAATATGCTTAGGTTATAGCAGAGCCGGCGTTAGGGTACTCTGGCCCCCCCCAAAACTCAATTTTGGGACCCCCTAAATCTCCTCCGACGTGGGACTCACGACCGGGAAGAGGTGGGTGTTGACTGAAATTTTTTCAAAACTTTCACCTGCAAACCAACTTCCAGTGAGCTCTCCATAGCTCTCCATAAGAATTGAGAAGCGTGTGAACATCACTTTTTTCATAAATAAATATTCAAATTGACAAGGTTTTTCCCCAGTGGGCGCCCCCACAGCCGTGGGCCCTCCCCCGGTCGGGAGGTTTTGGGGGGTCCCTAACGCCGGTACTCGGTGATAGACAATTAATATTGGCAGGCATCGTTGTGTGTAAACCTCGACTTGGTTCAATAGCCAGGATTATCTGCTAATCTAGTGACGTCATCAAACGCTTATTCCTACCATGACGTCACTTGTTTTTTTTGTAGTTTAGGGACTGTGTGCAGCACACAAGGGCTATATACAGTCCGCTTCTGTGAAAGAAAGCCATGACAGAACCGCTCCCCCTTCTTTAGTCGCCTTTTACAACTCGCCCAGGGAGCTCTGGGCTGCAAGTCAATTCTTAGTTCCCCAGCCTGCAGGGGGACCATGACATCACTTTTCTTAGCAAATAGCTCAGCTACTGATCTAACTCGCGGTTTATCCCCATTGAAAAAACATTGCTGTTTATTCCCAACAAAAACCTGACCTAAAACCCTTCAAATTGAATTGAATCGCACAGATTTGAACCAAAAGAAACTCTGACCTCAGCTTAAGCATTAAATTGATAAAACGTTCTCAACCACATATCACTTACAAAGCCTATATGAACTAGGAGCGCGGACAGTCACGGGCTCTGTGAGTCATTTTTGTGTCTTTCATCATAAAACTGAGGGATACCAAAAAACCGCAGGGCTCAATTTGTCATTCATAGATCCGCACGTATCGATACGCATCAGCACGCATAGAACTGCACATATCGATACACATTAGCACGCACAGATCCGCACGTATCGATACGCATCAGCACGCAGTCATCCGCATGCATTGCTAAGCATCAGCGTGCACGCATTCATCTGCACGCATCGACACGCATCAGCACGCATTCATCTGCACGCATCGACACGCATCAGCACGCATTCACTCACAGGCATCGACACGCATCAGCACGCATTCACTAACAGGCATCGACACGCATCAGCACGCATTACTCACAGGCATCGACACGCATCAGCACGCATTACTCACAGGCATCGACACGCATCAGCACGCATTCACGAGCAGCAGCAAAATGTCGCTTGGTAAACAACCGTTCGACATGCTTTTCAATTTCCGGAGGCGACAATCAATCAATCACAGGGGGGTGCGGGTGGGGGGTGGACGTAGAGGGGGGTACTCTGCGTGAAGTGGGCCCATAACACAGAGCCGCCAGACTCCGCCATCCATCCAAGCAGTGGCGTCTACTACGCGCCGCGACATTTGGCTGACAGTAAAGTATCAGAAATAGATACAGCCTAGACTAGATGCATCCTCAAGGCATAGACAACGTCTGTCGTTTTTACAGTATTAGGTAATAATAGCAACGGTGATAATGAACTAGAGTTAGACAAACGATTCACATGATCACATGTGAATCGCAGGTGAAACCACATGACTCACATGACCCACATGACCCACATGACTCACACGACTCGCACGGCTCACACGATTCATATAACTCGTACGACTCCTACGACTCACATAACTCATACGACCCACACTTCTCACACGACCCACACTGCGCGCGCGCGCCTCACAGGAATCAAACGATCCACACCACTCAGATGACCCACACGACTTACATGACTCACGGGATGTAAACGAATCCCTCTAACAATATTATTATTGGACCAATTATTGGTCCAACTTAGAAACATCTAAACGTTTGGGACACCGTGACAACGACCAAAGATGTGATCAGGGAACTATAAGCTAATTCCTTCTCCATAGGCAACTCACAATTTATGCAATGAAGGAAACTCACAAAGGAAGGGCAAAAGGGAAGGAGAAAGTGGCAAGTGCAAAGAAAAACGCAGCCGAATCTAAAAATGAGGCCAGTTGGTCCACTGTTTGGTCTCATGTGTATGACATTCAAACAATGTACATACAGTGTAATTATTGCTGAGCTCTGACAACAGAGAGTTGTGATAGCTCCCCTTCTCACTGCTGGTGCATGCTAGCCATTACTAGCGCCATTGAATAGCTGATTCATACCGCGTGATTTATATTTGATGAATAAAAAGAATTAGTTTGACCTTAATATATCTGCATTTTAACAATGGAATCGGATGGATCGTCTGCATATTTGATTTTCATCTGTTGTATCACAATCCATATTGGTAATAATTGCCACATATCGATCGCGAGCCAATTGTATTTATGACTTGTATTTATGACTGTTATGCCTGGCATACTTTGCAAAAACTTAAGATTTCTGTCACTACACCGCAGCATTACAATTATAAAATACCAATGTATTGATCATGAATGTACTATAGAAAGGTGAAATAGTCACCGGCATGCTGAAAAATAGATGCAATTTAAATTCTTCCAGGATTCTTTCTCTTCAAATCAAAGTACAAACGCATGATTGAGGGAAGGAAGAAGCGTTGCCACTCACTCGCTTGAAAAAACACCAAATTGGTGGCTTTGTAAAAAAAAAAATTCCAACAATTTCTACTCGGAAACATTCATTTTTTTCTTTCGAAGTAAGTCAAGCCCCCCACTCGACTAATTTTAAAAGAAAAAATCACTGTTTCGCCCGCACAGACTAAGATTTTTCAAAAAATTAACTATGCCAACATAGAATATCAATGCTCTCAAACTTTCTATATCAAAGTCAACTAATTTTCAATCGTAACCTTTCTTCACAGTGCTTATTCATATTTTCTCAAAAAATGACATTTTTACCTATCGTCAAAAAAATACAAAACGCACAATTATGAACCTCAAACATTCACCTTTTTTTTGAAAATCTACGGGTGGCTACACTAGAAAAAAGCCGTCTGCTTCACGCGTGCAATCGACGTCATAGATGATTCACATCTAATCACTTAAAGCGCTGACGACGTCAGGCGCAGAGACAAACAGCGTTCAAGACGCAGAGTAGGCTACACTCCAATATTTGTCCGAGACAATATGCATTTTATATGCAGTTTTCGGGAAAAATTAATTCTTACATAATATAGCATTTGTTCCCCGAAAAAGTGCCACGCGTTAAAATAACACGTGGGCCTATGCAGGTCAAAATTGGGAGGCAAGCAATTGCTCAGCGTCTCGTTACACGCTGCATATCATGCATGCAGATTTGCATGCCTGAAAAGTCTGAGATTAGGGCACAAACAATGAGCTAACGTCACAAGGCAACTGTGACTGTAGCCTACCGCTGCGAGCAAACGCGAGCGCAGCAGTCCATAGAACTGTGACGTCACTTCAGCGCTTCTAGTTTACATTTTGTACTTTTAAAACTTTTCATGCATGCAAATCTGTATGCAAATTATGCAGTGTGTAACGAGAACCGGTGTGACATTACATGAAATCTAAACCTCTAAACTCTAAATCAATCCTAATCTAATCAAATCAAAATCATTCCTATTTTATCATAAATTGAACCAAATAATTTGTAACAAGATGCTCTATGCCTACTGCAGGCATAGAGCATATTTATATTATTCAAAATTGAACCAAAGTCATTTCTTATTTCTTCAAAAAAAATTAATAGACGCCGATTAGCATAGACGATGATGAAACAAAATTCAGCACCAAAACCAAGAATACTGTATAGAAGTAAAAATAAATTTCACCTCCAGCGATTTTAATCCGACACTTCTCGCCGACACCAGGTCCCCGATGACTTCACTAAACGCGCCGAAACGGACTCCAAACCCATTATTATTATTATAATTATTCTCCGCAGTCCCGCAGATTTCAGGCATTCTGGAATACTGGCGTAAGAACATAGCTTCATGACAAAATGGCCGCCATCGCAGCGCGACACAAGTTATTACACCCCACACACTAAATCGAAGCGATCTGTCGCATTCATCATCCACACGAGGTTTATCCGTCCGCCCACAACGCACAAAATCGCAATAAAATTTGTAATCGCAATCAAACAACGCATCTTGTTCTAAATAAAGCCATATAAGGACAACTCTATATTCAATTTATTGATTTGGGAATAAAATATTGATCGTTCAGATCTCTTCAGGAGCAGCTAGTCCGCTATGCTGAGGGAGAGAGGCAACCAGTCATTCTCTCCATTTCTTGGCCTTGGAGAGATCTCATAGAGCAACGAGGACTTAGCGGCTGTAGTCTAAACAGTGACCCAAAGTGCCTATGAAAACCAGGGGTCATTGGGCGTAAGAACATTTAAGAACATTTAAGAACATTAAAGAACAGTTTTGAAGCAGAGCTCAACGATAGTAACTTATAAATGCTAATTTTTCGGATGCTCACCGCGACCTAATTTTAATACAATCATTCTTGACATTCGGTTCAGTTTTACTTCGGCTTAGGTTAAGATTTCGTTAGGATTAGGTAGGGCATGGGTTAGGTTTAGGTTTAGGGTGAGGATAGCTAAGTCTTGGCCATAATTGATTGATAATCTATTTTAATTAACATAAAAATGAGCCTGCGTATGCGGGGATGCTGAAAAATTAGCATAAGTTACGCTCCGTGAGCGCTAAACGTGAACATTTTTCAGATAATTAACCGTCGGCCCGGGCACAATCAGCAATGGATGCACTGGATTTATCACGCTGCACGCTTGTAATGAACATGTGCTGCATGCAGAAATGTGTATCCCAGTCTGTACTCAGTTAATGTTGTGTAATTTCGAAATCAGGAATGAAATAATGAAATTTTTATTTTACATCGATGCTGATTGTTCATTGACTAGCTGGCATTAAACAAGCACTAAAAATGTGTAATGGGAAAGAAACGCACGAAGTAAAAAGCTTGTTTGAATGACCCCTACATGCAACTGGTCACATAAATTTCCTATCGGTAGTTTCAAAAACGTCATTTATCACAAAATCATGCCTCAATGGGCGCTTAATACTATTTATTATATTTACTATTCGATAATATATACAATAATAATGAGTACCATGATATATAATACCATTCAAAACTGCGAAAAACTGAAAAATCATTTGCATGCTTCACACCAGTAAAGTGGTGCAGAAGTTTGAATTTGAAATGCTTTTGTGAAGCTTTAAGAATGAAAACAATGAATGAAATGGTCCTTAAAAAATTGCAAACAAAATGTTTTCTCCCACCCAAAAATAATTATTGTCTTACCATTACCAATTATACGTATAATTGGTAAAATAAAATGACATTATAGCAGTGTGATAGTACAATTTTGAAAGGCACTAGAAGGGTCAATCAAGTTTTAATCACCGTGGCTAAGACGCGCTAATCAAAATCAACTGCAGTCATGAACAACAACTAAACAATAATATCACTAAATAATAATAATAAACGATAATAATTCTCTAGATTCAGTACTCCAACAAAAATTGCCAATAACGTAACCAAATGAAACAATAATTGTCAATAACAAAACCACATAAGTTGCCATAGGCCTAGAACCTCATAGACATCATCGTAAAATAAAATATCACAAGTCGCTACAAAATTAAATTTGATGAATGTGGCGGATTGTTTTGCTCACGTTCCAACCACATACATTTATTTTCAATACTCTGAAAATAGCCTAAAGGCAGACCTACAGTGTATTAACCACTAAACATGTATTCCTTATGAAGTAGGACCCGCAGTAGTAACTACGCCAATAACTACGGCTGGGTTGAGCGAGAGAAAATCAAAGTTTCTTTGCTAGGACAGGAAAGGGAAGCGCAGGTCACGGTTGGGTTGACCGGGAAATAAATGAACAGGAAAAAGCACATCGCGCGCCGCATCGACTCAAGTCAAGAGGGTTCATTGGAAAAACTCAAAGTGGTGGAATGAGAAGAACCGAGGGTTAGTGATGACTGATGATCTAGTTTGGCCATGCCGTTGGCATAATCCGTTTTCGCCGTCTCAAAAACCGTCTCAACCTACATAGCCTAATCTCATCTTAACCTTAAATGTCAACGGTAAACCTGTATTTAATCTATATTTAATCATAGAAGTAAAGTTTACTCCAACATTAACTTCCACATGATCCATCCAAACCGTTTTAGGAAATCGTGTAGAAATTTGGTGAATTGCTTAGTCGCACATACAAATTGAAATGTGACAGACTTGTTAACATGACCTTTATAAAGTGTCGCTTGAAAAAACGAAAAATCAAAGAAAAAGATCTTAACAGTTAGGTCTCGAGACCAGAAGCAAGACACAGACGCTCATGATTCGAGATGAAGACTGAGACCTTGTCATTCAGCAAGAACAATCTTGCAAGACATTAACACGCAGGTCTCGAGACCAATACCTTGATACTCAGACTCGAGAACAATAGCAAGACATTGATACTCAGATCTCGAGACCAAGACCTTACCTTGATTGAGTATGAATCAGGTATCGAAACTCTATGCAACAAAACCTTCATGCGGACCATTCTATACTACCAGCATTCTATACTACGGCAGGCAACTCGTATACACACATCACTCTAAGCTAAACCTCCTTACAAATTACAATCAATAGTGCAATGTATTAAGTAACAGCCCGTGACATCCAACACTGGGTATATAATAATAATCACCTTTGAACAACAGTATTAAGAATCAATGATTGGTCTTGGTCTCGGTGTCGAATTTTCGAGACCCGAGACTTTGCCTCGAGACACTGACCAAGACCTTGACCCTTTGATCTTGAGACCAAGATCAAAATCGTGGTAAAACAAACTCAAGTGCACTGGGGTCTTAAGACCTTGATCTCGAGATAGCAACACTGGAATGCGGTATACATTTATAACGCCATGGGCTCATAGCGCCCACAATTTATGTGTTTCACTCCATGACTTATATTTAGATTTGAAACACACAATTTTAAATTGCATGCATAATTTTCAAAGACCATGCTAATTGCTAAAAGTCAAAAGCAACAGGCTAGACAAGCCAAAGGTCAAAGAGACAACACTGTCCACCCCCGCTCTCTACTGTATATTATACAATTGACATATACTGTTCTTCAGACCAGGCAGGTAGGTGAAGCCATCATTTTCAACGCTTGATTGTTCGCCAATGGATATAAATGGCCACTACGAATAGTGCAAGGAAAATATGACAGAAATATTTCTGATCCAATCTATATGAATGACCTGAAAATAAAGAGTGAAGACCTAATGCTTTGTGTATGTAGCTTCGAAACAGTACTGACTTAGGAGCTAACTCTTATTTATACACCCCCTGCAAGCCGGGGAACAAAGACTGACATGCAGCTCAGAGCGCCCAGGGCAAATCGTAAAAGGCGTAAAATACAACTGAAGTAGGGGGATCAGTTCTGTGCCGGTGATCACACCGGCTCTCTTGCACAGAACCGGACTGTAAAAGGCTTTGTCAACACACCGTCCTTAAACTACAAATCTCATCAACCCCCCCCTACCCGTCTGTGCGCCTGCATACAAGGCTATTGCATCACACCCACAGCTCGATCGGTATCGTTTTCAAACAAAAGCGCCATCCATTCTGATAACAGCATTCTCTGACAACAAATTATCACCGTGATGACTCCCTGAACATGAATAGTGCAGCGTTTCTTCCACGGCTGGATTTTGGCATGGTCAGAGTACGCCACTGCACAAGGATCCCCAGCTAGGTATATATCCTGATTTCTTTCAACCAGTGATATCACTGGACCAAAATGCAGTATCTCAAGATTCTGGGCATCCTGCCAATTCATATTCCTAGATAACATTTTTGGACAAAAGTATCCAGGGCTCCCATTATAAAATTCAACATTTTATAAAAAATATTCCCAGATATCTGGGAATTGCGCTACAAATATGATCACTCACTCACTTAAATATACCTAGATCAAGTGATAAATAATACATATCCCTAGCAGTGACATCGCTGCTTCCAACTAGAACAACTCTTCGCGCAATGTACATTATAAACAAAACCTAGTCATATGTGATTTAGACCACAATTAGATAACAATTTGTAACAATAAGCAATAGATTTAAATAGTGAACCCCTAATCACCGAAAAGGACACAGTAGCCAAGTCCCAGTATAGACTATCCAGTGACTAGGGGCCTATAGGTCTCTAGATGTAGCTCTATAGCAAATACTGAGTGACCTGCATGTAGGACTTTCTAGTTCTAGTCAGTATAGACATCTAATGATTATTTTCTAAATATTTGAAGATACAGGCATTTTCAAATCGTGGGGCGTATTGTGATTTCCAAGCCATCCCAGCAGAAATTGAGTATTCCTTGTAGCATAAAAGAGTTGAGAATGACTGATATAGACTGATAATTAGCCACTGTTTGTATGCAATAGGTTACACATTATGCTGTGACACAGAAGTTTCTACAGGTAGTTTCGCATACTGCACCCTGCTCAGCAAAGCAACGAAACCGGTCGCTAGTAACCTATTCATGAATAGCTCAATTTCAACTCCCAGACACATGTACCCCTACATCTGAGAAGTTGCATAGTCAGGTGTTCATATTTTGAGAACAGTAGAATTAGTAACCCATTGATAGATTCATTGATAGATTCAGAGTAACGTGCACTACGAGAAAATCATGAGAAAATCATTAGCGTGCTACTACTTACAACATGAAGTCTTGTTCCCAGCTTGGAAAGTCTCCTTTGACTGCGATCGTAGTAGACTTGACATTTTGAAGTTTGAGTGTAACATAGGTGTTGAACTTGTCTATCAACAGAAACATAAGGACATTGACAATGAAATATGGAATATCCCATGATTTTGGGTATCTCTGCTAGATTGTATTTTGTGACAAAAATATTCCAAGATTTCATTACTGTTTAAAAAAACTAATCCCATGAAATGTAGGGATTGAGTTAAAAATCAGATCCGTGGAACATCCTTAAATCGAGTGATATAATCCAAGAATTTACGTTGTTGGTCCTGTGTCAGTTATAACATGCAGAGACAGATTTCTGGGTATTGTCAAAAACAAGTAATTTTTCTGAATAGTCTGCCACAACTAGCTGGACTTAGTAAAAAACATAAGCAATGTCATGATCCTTTGATCATCAAACATCAAATTTGGCGAAAATAAATGCACAGATCATGGCTCCATTCGCATTTGAAAGGTTAAAATCTGATCATGCATAAGTATTTTAAGTGTGCATGAAGGCACAACAAGCAAATTAGTCCAATATCCATAAGGTTCAAAATTTATTTATGACAAGCAGGGACGCCATAAGGTCCCAAGGGCAATGCGATCCATTAACACATTTCAGTGAACTAAAAAGGGGCAATTGCTCCCCCTGCCGCTCGCCCCTTAACCCGGCGTTCCTGATTACAAGTTACAACACCTATTGCTATAGATGTTAGGCCAGTTGTCATTGGAAAACTTATCACTTTTTTAAGAAGCCAATGCAAAAATTGAAATATTAAACCAGTTTCAGAAATCTGACAGTAAGGCAACGAGGGGGAAATCCACAGGGGAAAATCTTACACCGGATGAAATTTTTAATAATAGTACCAAATTAATACAATCATTGAAGAAGCTTAATACAGAACTTGCTGTATCGAGTCAATCAGCTACTGGTATTTGTTGCTTCTCTTATTGCAGTTCTTCAAATTTTACAAAGTTTCACCATTTACTATCGAACGCATTTCAATTACCCATCTAGATTCTAGAATGTTGCAATCCATAGCTTCATTTAAATTCAATCTTCAACAACAAAAATTTTAAAACAAAAGTAACATAATATGTACCGTACTTTGTATGGTATTATAACTGTTCCTACAACACGGGTCTAAATAATAAAGCATATTTCAAGTCTAATCAAGTCTAAATTTATTCGTCAGAGACGTGGCACCCCAGCAATAACTATAGTCAAATAATAATAGAACTGTCAAATATTTCTTTGTGGTGTCTGGCCCAAAACACTGCACGGCATAACTCTATAGTCTACACACTATACAGTTCAATACCGGCAGCCATATAACACTAACACGCACGTTAACATCACAATTTGTCAGCTAGGTACATGCATTATTGCATATTATGAGGCATATTATTATTCATAAGGCGGTGCCAACGTTCATTACTTGGAAAGGTTTTGCAATATTGCAACAGATTGACATCCTGCCAACCAAAGCCCGGTCAGAGTCGTTAGCTTCCGCTAACACGATCTATGCCACTTTTATATTCATTCACCGCATTGAATTAAAAAAGGGAAACGAGAAATAGAAAAAGCAAAAAAGAACAACAAAATTACAACCATAAAACGACATAAACCGATAAGTAGTGACGTAATTTACGGCATTTGTAATCAGACCCAAAACTTTCACCCCCCGGGGCAAAACTTTTTGGGGGAAACTTTTGCCCCAAATTTTGTCTGACGTCACGACTTCGTCAAATTACATAGCCAGCCAGCGCGCACTACTATCGCTAATTATCACGATGCAAGTTTCAACATAGGCCTAGTACTATTAAAACAAAAAACCAATATACCTTGGTTAGAAAGCGAAACTTATGTAGGTGTGACAGTATTAGACTAAATCTAAAAAACAATGGACATTAAACCATTTATTGCAATTAAGATCAAATATTTCACTATTTACTGATATCATTACTGCACTATGATTATTTTGCAAAGTGGGTGCATTGGACCCCACATTGCAAAATAATCATAGTGCAGTAAAGAAATGAGTAAATAA
>JAQIWG010005419.1:0-14552 GCA_034695025.1 Chamaedrilus cognettii | reverse complement strand
GCCTATAACTAGGCCTATAACTAGGCCTATAACTAGGCCTATAACTAGGCCTATAACTAGGCCTATAACTAGGCCTATAACTAGGCCTAGTCCAAAAATTCTTCGAACGCTTTTAGAGGTCAATTTAACTGCCCCTTGGAATATAATAACGGTATTTTATTCAGTCAAAAATTGGGACCGTTGTAGTTAAAAACGCAGTTATTCTAAAATTTGCTACTTTTGCCCTGAAGTTTCTTAAATTTGGATAGCATCTATTATGCAGGTTATTGCTCGTGATTAGGCGCTTTTAGGATATAAAATTGATCGCGTTTTGATTTTCTGTTAGTTGCTCTATTTGTGAAGTTTATGGTAACAATTCAGCACTAGCAACGATTCTGAGTACAATTATAAAGAATTTTATGTTTAACTGATTTTATTCGCATAGTTGCCATTGTGGGTAACTCCTGCGGATAAAGAAGTGCAAGCCGTCCACATAAATGGGCGGACTCTCAGAAATTCAATCAAAAGTAACATCGTTAGGCCTGTAGTTTCCAGAATATGCAATAGCAGATGAAAATTTGCTTTACTGAAGTTGATAATCTTGTTAGGCCTACTTTGTTGCTTATTAGGCCTACTTTGTTGCTTATTAGGCCTACTTTGTTGCTTATTAGGCCTACTTTGTTGCCTATTAGGCCTACTTTGTTGCTTATTAGGCCTACTTTGTTGCTCATTAGGCCTACTTTGTTGCTTATTAGGCCTACTTTGTTGCTTATTAGGCCTACTATTATATTTATTATTTGCCTATCGACAAGTAAAATTTACGAAACATCAACAAGACTCAATGACATGTGCTTTTTAACTAATTTTAACATAGCGTTAAAAATGGCAGCAACTTAACACTGAACCATTAAGCACTGGTCTAAATGTTATTACATGAATCTGTCTATAATTTTTAAGAAAGACAGAAAATCACTTCATTATACACCTTCTTCACTCCTATACGGGATACATCCAGATCATAAACTGCTGTTTACAGCTGTGACAGAATACGAATCAATTTAACTGACAGGCGTCGGTAGATCTCATTTTGTGTAAATCCAATGACACCTCCTGCTAAAGTTTAACCTGCTCTAAAAGCTCAAAACGAACAAAAATTCAAAACCTGACATACTATTTATGATCAACAGCGTACAGGAAAAATTAGCGATCAGTACAACATGCCAACATCAATACCCCAATCATCAATACCATTTAACCAGACGCGAGAAATGAACAAGTAACTGTTATAGGCCACTTCGAAATGTAATCATAAAGCAGCAAAGAATATTTAAAAACTATCATTTAAAATCATTTTGAAAGTGTGCAAAGCATGCGCCTCGAGTCTAAGGACCGTGTGTAGTAACAAAGAAAAGCAGCCTACAATCAAAAGAACGGCTCCCCCTTCTTCAGTCAGCTTTGACAAATCTCTCAGAAAGCTCCAAACAGCAAACTTATTATATTTTTACCGCAGCCTGTAAGGGTAATGGCATGCACCACTCTTAACCTACAATGTAAATGCATCAGACGCTCTACCACTCCGCTTCAACTCCACACTCTGCTCCGTTTTTTCTCTCTCCCACCGTGACGGCCCCACCCGCATAATGACCCCTCCCCCCAGACACTCCCCCATGGATTCTGGCTCCTGCGCGCTGTATAGCACCGCGTACTGTCCGCGCGTGAGTGCGCGTAGCGGTGCATCCAGCTCTACGTGTACCGTGTGTGCACTAAGTCTGCGCACACGCGCACCCATCAAGTCGTGCGGGTGCTGGAAGCGAAAGCGACAGCGCATCGCTGGCAGCGCGCTGAGTTCCGCTTCTGTCGGCCAGCAATGAGCATCGGATTGAGTCACAGCGGACGATTCTTTACGGTCTGTGTTACACGATTCAAACTGTGCTGAACATATTCGAGATAGAGTGATACCACGCTCAGCATAGCTTGACTCGGAGTGTTTCACATACGAATAATTATCGTTATCGTCACAAAGTGCAGAATTGTCTCCCTGCCGCTTCTCTGAGGACAGCTCATATCGAGATGACAAATTGAGTTCATCGTTAATGGAAGTCGACCGAATTGTTCCGACATCATGTGACCCCGAGAAATCACTGTGTCCCTGAGGCAAGATCTTTGCAGGATGCAAAAGCTCTGAGGGCGATGCGAGATAATTTTTGTCTGTGGGTGATGCCGGGTTGGTAGGGGGGGCAAGAAGGAGCTGAGAGGGGGCTCCTGCCCCACTGATCCAGTGCATCGGGCCGGCGAGCATTGAGTCGCAGAAGAGCGCCGGATGATCTGTGCCGCGCCCCTGCAACCAATGAGAACAGGCAAAGCATTCATTTGTGCATTTCTCATGTTTAATTCTTGTACTTCTCGTTTAGCATTCTTATCGAATCTATACACATATCGCTAGCGTTGTATTTGAACCAAATCAAACACTCAACATGAATAAAATATAAAGTCTGGCAAGGCTCAATCATCACAGGCTAAGATCAACATACTTAAATTCAATAAGACCAGTGGACAACTGGTCATAAAAACTTGGTAGAAAAATCAAATCAGAGCTCCTCATTTGAACTACAATTCATCAAGTAATCATAGTGTGCAGATTCTTATATTGATTGAATCTAAGCCTAAAAGAGACAAAAAGCGACTGCTCATAGCTAGCAAGGCAAAAAACACATAAATGGAAGAAGGTAATGGAGAGAATGACTTACGACAAAGATGGTTTGAGTGGAGGGGTGTCTTGCTACGACAAAGTATGCCTGACTCAGGCCTCCTATCAACGCGCGCTGACCTATCGTCCAGCAGTGGACCCCTGCAAGTGTAGCGACACACCACACGGCAATGATCAGTGTGGTCTCTAGAGTACACATGACAATAATGATCGGAAAAAGTCTTAAACAAACTGCAGATCAATGATCAGAAAAAGTCTTGGATAAACTACAGGTCAATGATCGGAGAAAGTGTTAAACAAACTACAGGTCAATGATCAGAGAAAGTCTTGGACAAACTACAGGTCAATGATCGGAGAAAGTCATAAACAGACTACAGATCAATGATCAGGGAAAGTCTTGGACGAACTATAATAGTTATCACATCAGGAATAAAAAGTTTAAGGCAATAAAATCATAAAAAGCCTCGCATTAACTATGGCCTAGTCAAAGTGTCATTTTCTATAATCTTACTGCATAAAACATGCCGTAATGGCAAGACAGAATGATGAACAATATGCCACAATCAAGGTCTAGAGGAAGAAAGCACCCATGTGCTTTCAAAGCGCAAACAAAAATTAGAATCTAGGTTAACCTAGGGCAACAAAGTCACAGGATCTGTTAAAGTTCAGAAATAACTCGTAGCTAAGCAGTTGTACCTTTGTGCTCTCCAACAATCGCGCCAGTGTCAACATCGACAAAGTTTCCTCGTCGTGGCTCAATGTACTGAAACAATTAAGCAAGCATTTAAAGTGAAAACATCATATTCATGTTTCTTAATCTGAATACACCGCATTACACCACAAAAAAAAAACACTTAGAGATAAATTGTAAGTTGAATTCTTCAACAAAAACACGCCTTAAAAATAGCCTAAAAAAAGCAAGAAAGTTCTAAAAAGGCTACTGCACGCCACACATCAACAGCGTTGACGACATCTACTCAAACAAAGAACGCAAGACGCGCATAAATTATACCTGCAAATTTGAATAAAAAGTACCTCATCGATGAAACTCTGGAAGTGTCGTGTTCCTATGAAGCAGATGCCGGTACTCTGTAAAATCCAATTTCAAGCTATGAACTATAATATTATAAATTATTCGTTTGCTCCAACTCACAGACTTGAATAAATAATCAAAAGGAAAGTGGAAACCCAATGTTTAATCAACCTATACACATCAATCTCATTCATAAATCATATTTCTAAAAACCTAGTCAGTTCTTAACATACCATAAATATTAATTCCAAAGGAGGATCAAAATATCGAACCTCTTTCTTGCGTACGATAGAGTCCAGCCCGGCCTCCATCGCCAGCTGTTTGACGACGGACTTTCTGAGGCCCCCGACGGGGAACATTGTTCGGCGCAGTGCCCCCTGGGGGATATGAGAGAGGAAGAGCGTCTGATCTTTAGTCTGATCCACCGCGGTCAGCAACTTAACCTCTAGGGACAGACAGCCAGACAACCAGTCACAGTAAAGAGGACTATAAATACAGGCAGATAAACATCGAAGCGGACTAACTCAGAAATTTTCATGACTAAATGTCAAACTACCTTTATACAAACCGTTTTGTATCACAAAATATCTGTGTCACTTCTTAATGCCCACATCTCTGGATCAACAGACGCACACTAGCGGGTTAATGTCACACAATTCGATGTAAATATTTGGTTTCATCCAGTCAATGCCGCTTTACAGTGTAAAAAATGCCAATAAACTGTATGGGAGTTTGACTAGATTTTATCGATTTTCATTCAAACAAACAAGCCGAAACTGCTACAGCACATATAAAGGTTTCACGGAGAGCGTTCATCCGTTAACGAGTGCTTCAATCAGACAAATTAAGCAGTCTCCACCCACCGCCAAATCTGTCGGCAAGCTCCAGAAACTGTCCGGCGCTGCTGCGCGCGTAGTGTCCCGTTGCCATGGCGTCACCCCCGAGTCGACCAATGGCGTGCTCGTACAGTCGACCGAACTTGATGTGCTTGTTGCATAGGACGTCAGGATTGGGCGTCTGACCGGTCTCATAGCCCCGCACTAACTGACTGACAACAGCAACACCTGGGGAGTGAACTCAACACAAGCCCCTGATGCGCAAATAATAATGGAAGACCAAAAGGTCAGCCATGAATAACCTTCTTTAGATAAGCTACAATTATATTTAAAATGCTCCGCGAATTATTAAGGAATCAACAAATATCAGCTCACTGACTTTTTTAACTTGCATTTCACAAGTTCTATTAAAATCGAAAATAATTTTTTCAAATACATAAAATTCTTTTTTCAAACAATTAACACATAATTTTCACAATCTGGAACAAAAATTTAAATAATTAGGCACGAATATGAAGATCAATTAGATAATAAATCCACAATGCTCCTCTTTTTTTATTGGGCAGTTTTAACAACAAAAAACTTCCATTCTTTGACCGGAATAAATTTTATAATCTTGTCCCTAACCTGAAGACATCGTTCCAGTACTCGCGCACAAAGTTGACCTCGTGAAGGGGAATGTCAAGATGACGACAGACAAAAATCGCGTCCTCAAGGTCACGATCGGCGCTGCAGTGACCCTTCTCGTCAGTGATGTCCCAGTTGCGCATGAACACCCCGCTCACCCTAAATCCTGCCCGGTAGACACACGCAAAAGTGATAAATTAATGTCAACTACAAAAATATCATTTAAATTGATTTTTATGTACTCAATGATCAATGATTAGAAGTTTCTAGCGATTCTACTGTTGAAATCGTCCTATCGGTAATTTGTTTTGTTACCGTATTGTAGGTCTAGTGGTAGGGCTGACCTCATTATAAGTTATAACCTCACGTCCTCTTTTACTAGTACGCGTTTAACTAAGATACTGGCTTACTTAAGTCTACCTTCCATAAGTGAATTTACCGCGCGGCTCTCCGGGAGCCGTGTGAGTGTGAGCATCCATTGCATTACAAAAGGCTATACATCATTTGATTCCATCTAAATAACTATATTTAGCCTAAAATAACATGCAAGCCTAAGAGATACATGTAAATCTATGCAATACCCTTAATATCGCTCACACACCTTTTCTCTTAAGCAGCAGGGCGGACACGGCGCTATCCACGCCCCCGGACACCGCGCACACAACGTGCTTTATCATCGACCCCTCCACACAGCAGCCAAATATTATAGGACTCAACCCTTCAATTAGAAATTCTACGTTTCATCAGCTTTTGAAATAAACCTTAAAACGATAAACCTTAAACCGTAAAAAAGATAGGCCTTTTTAAAGGTCGAGTTTCAACTAGTTACAAAACTAGCGAAGAAGATTAGCAAATAGTTTAAATTGATAGGTTTCTTACAATGCGAATCATTGGTTAGCTGCAATAAAAGTCTTGTCTACAAGAGCCATTTGAGAGATCAAAATTGAATTAAGGCGTAGGCCTATACCCTTCTTTTATATTTGTTATAAGTTAGTGTTTTTGTTGTTTTGTTTTGTTCGTTAACACGGTCCAGTCACATTTCTTTTCACAAATGTTGGATAAACTTTAGAATTGTATCCGTAATGATTTCAAAAGCGGCGCGGGCCACATAATACTCGAATAATAAGGCTACTAGTAGAACGATTTTATAAAACAAAATTAATAGAACGAGCTGCATGTAATAAGACATTTTGGTGCACCCACATGTTGGATTAGCTTATTCCGCTTAATTTTGCTTCTAGAGCCCCTCTAAATAGAAGTAACAAAGAACACCATGAAGGCCGCAACAGCAAAAATCAGTATCACAGAGTGTAATCCCAAAAGTATTTGTATTTCAAGGCACTCTGCATAGATGGCGTCACGCAGGCTACGCGCAGCTCTTTGCTCGCTTGGCTGCCACCATATTGTCCCCAAGAGTCGCGAGCGAGTCCGCGCGCTGGAGGAAGGGGTGCCGGAGGAGGTCCGCCGCGCTGGCCCGCCGCTCCACCTTCACCTCAAGACACCAGTCGAGGAAGGACAGGAGTTGGGCAGAGGTCCGCCGAGTGTCCTTGAGGGCCGGCTTGCCATTGGCTGCAATAAGGTAGAGGGCGCGGATGGGGGTCTCGTTGAAGTATGGTGACTCACCTTCGATCATCTCTATCACCATGATGCCCAGGCTCCATACGTCCACCTTGTAGCCGTAACTCTTCCTGCGACCAACAACAAATTGTTGTTTTCATACATCATTAATTGACTAGCTATGATTTTTTTTCTTAACATTTAACAAAAATGTAGTTACAACCTGAATCAAGTTCACAGCATAAGTAACAAAGTCAAGCTAAAGTAGAAATATATCCAAAAAGAAAGAATATCCCTAGTCCAGTGGTTCTTAAACTTTTCTTTGGCAGGCCATATTTCTATTTAACAAAAATGTGATTAACAATATGTTTAACCATAGGAGTATCCTACCCTGACACGATCTCTGGCGTCATCCAATAGGAGGAGCCTACCTTGACACGACCTCTGGCGCCATTCAATAGGGCAAGCCGACCGAGGTCGACCGTTTGTTGCGGTCCGGCGTGACCTGTGCTTAAAATCAAAAGCCCGTGACCTTGCCCTCTCCTCGCATGCCGAGCAGCACGTTTCCGGACTTGATGTCGCGGTGGATGATGTCGTGGCGGTGGAGGAAGGCAAGCGCCTCAAGGCAACACCGACAGTTACCCGCGATCCGATCCTCGGTCGGCACCTGCAGCGTGCGCATCTGCAGGATCAGCCAGGGAACAAACTGGCGATTTGACTTTATTTTGTTTTAATTAATTTTACTGGAGATTTTATAGTAGCAAACCGGTAGAGCAACATTTTGGTATTATTAGAAATTTTGATCAGGTACGACATAGGCCTGCAGTATAACCTTATATATCAACCCTACGAGAATTTTTTCCTCCAACTTCTCAACTTCAGCCGTGGTTTCGTTGCTATGATCGTGATGATGATATTTAAAAATATTCAACTGTCATTTTTTTAACGATTAAAAATAGTTCACAAACTCACAAATTACACATAAATGACAAACGTTATCTACACTGTACAAAAGATAAGAGACAATGAATCTAATTCTCCACAATCCTCGATGTCCTACCCAAAACTCAAAATATGACACGTGAATAACTATATATATGATGATATTGTTTTAAACAGCTATTTCTGGTAACAATTGCCTAAAAATGAATATACATGCAGGCCCAACCCAGTTACTAATAGGAAAGGTGGCAAAAATGCATCTTTCACCAACTATCGCCCCTCCCACTCCCTAATTCAATAGCCTGCACCCCTCAAGTGCAAAAAAGCTAGCAAATATAACATAGTACATAGTTCCATGGATCACTTAGCTACACACCCCCCCCTTCCCTTGTTCAGTCGCCCTCAATATGCTCACGGTCTCAGTGACGACGTCGGTGAGCGCGACCCCGTCAAAGTACTCCATCACGACCCAGAGCTCCATGGAGACTGGTGACAGCTGGTTGGGAACGAGGAAGCACTCAACGTAGTTGACGATGTTGGTGTGCTGGTTGTCCCTCATCATCTCGATCTCAGTAATGATTAGCTCCTTCTTGGGCTGATGCGCGAGGTTCATCTGTTTGATGGCGACCACGCCCCCAGTCCTCAGCTCTGTGGCCACACACACCGTCTCCGAGGCGCTGCAATGTCCAACGAACGAGACATAAACGTCCATTCACCAAACCAATGAACACACACACTACACTGGTACGCAGTGGCAGCAATCCGCACGGTGACATATTTTTGGTGCTTTACAGGTGCAGTATGTGCATAAACAATGTGCAATATATGCATACACAGTAGTGCAGCATGCGCACAAATAATGTGCAGTATATGCATACACAGTAGTGCAGCATGCGCACAAATAATATGCAGTATATGCATACACAGTAGTGCAGCATGCGCATAAATAATGTGCAGTACATGCATACACAGTAGTGCAGCATGCGCACAAATAATGTGCAGTACATGCATACACAGTAGTGCAGCATGCGCATAAATACATAAAGTATCATTCAGCCCAAGAAGGAATGCATGACAGAAGCTTTACCAATTGTTAGATTTTTCTGGACATGAGTTACATTTTATCCTCTGAATCCACGGAGTGAATATGCAAATGTATCAGATTTCTTTTCAGTCTGTTACTGCCGATTGCTAGACTTCGATTTGAGTGCGATTTAATTTTGTAGTCCGAATTGACCAATCAGATTATTCGCTACAATTCTCTCATAGATTTTCATTGGTTAATTCGGACTACAAAATTAAATCTCACTTCAAATCGAAGCCTAGCAATCGGCAGTTAGATTTTCGCAGGGAGAAAAATTTCATTTGAAAGAAATACACAAAGTGCAGCGTGGAAATAAACAAAAGCATGCAACTGGTCATAAGTATGTAACAACTTTTTGTATTACAGGCTATAGTCACAAATATTTCGCTATCGGCATTCACGTTGGCAATACGTTGCACTTAATCGCCCAAACGCAATTTCATGGTCAAGTCGCACGGATTAATTATTCAATGTCAATCCGATAATAATTAATCCGTATAACTTAATCGCGATTAATAATAATAATAATAAACAATTTAACCGCAAATCTGTCAGAAAATCTTAAGAGTCCTGAGTGCTCCAGTATCACATCAAGTAGGCTCATTTAAGATTAGAGGCGATGCTATCACCGATGCCTAGACAACGCTCATCTTCCAATGCAATGCGTCGTCAAATAGTGATAACAAATAATTAAATCCTACGCAACAAATTACACTTGGCTGTTTAGCTAAGCTTGTATCCTAAGATAACAGGCTGTGTTGAACTTTTCAGATTCACCGCATGACCTGCTCAGATCTGTACGTTGATGAGAGTTTATTTCTGGAACAGTGAAATATACACTTTCTATCTCGATGTTAAACCGGAAGAGCGGCGCTTCCTCCGCTAACTGCTGAACGGCCGCGTACCCAAAACTGTCGTCAATCGGGACGTCATCGTTCAGACTCGTGTACGCGAGCTTCTGGGTCAGCAGTGCCGCGCCGTTATAGTGCGCCTGTCAACGGCAAAAACAAACAAAATACTCATCATTGTCAATAATTAGCTATCGCTCGGTTTCAGGTACACGGCACAACCGGTTCTAAAATCAAAATGGCAGCGTAGGCTGCCATAGTGCTGTAAGCCCAATCAGGGCCGCAACAACGTTTCAGAAGTTGGGGGGGACCAATGACTGGGTAATATTTATGTTCCAAAAGTTGGGGGGGACGCGTCCCGTGGTCCCAATAGGTTGTTGCGGCCATGAGCCTAATCATATGCTTGCTTCATCATCTACATGTTTCATTATTTGAACAAGCAGTGCTTAGGCGCGTGCGCATTGCTAACAGATTTCCGACAATTATGAACGTTTGCTGCACATTCCAGGGAATGTGTCTATGTTACATTTGGCATAGGCCGGCTACATCTACTAATTCAAAACTGTTCTGCTAATCCAACTACAAAGATGATTAACAGTCAGCTTACTTTTAGCATCGATAGTTTCCACACAAACGATTTTGGCCTGCTCCTATGCATGAAATAGTTTTTCTCACAGTGATGATTTTATCCCAGTCTGCGGGGGGTCTGATTTGGCGATTGTACCCCAGCAAGCAGAGGGTCTGATTTGGTGATTTTACCCAAGTCTGCGGGGTATGATTGAGTAATTTTACCCCAGTCTGCGGGGTATGATTTTTGCACCTGTTCTTCGTCGCATCTAGCGGATTGCGACCGGTATCGCTCTGCTCCAGCCCCACCCCCCGGGTGATGCCATCCACCCTGTAGGGGGCAGTTCTCCGACCCCCTGCCCCCCCCTCCCGCTCAAATCCGCGTTTGACCCGGCCCTCAGGAACATATTGCGTCCGGCCTTCTTGACGGATCTGTCGTAGGCCGTGAGCGCGTCGATGACAGCCGTGGGGTTCTGCTGTAGGTCTCTGCGAGAAAAACACACAGCTATATAAATATAGGGTTCGCCTACAGCGCGCGGTCTTGACTTACGTTTACTAAATTTGAAGAATGCTTCATTTTAGACTCACAGAATGCTCATGGAGCAAACTCTTGTCTCGCTCTCTGATCTCATGAATGCACTGACCTATCATGGTCACCAACAAGACTTATCACGGTCTTGTTAGAAAGTGAACGGTTTCAGCATCACTTCGTGTACTCTAAATTTCCATTCACAAATACAACTTCAAGGATTGTGGACTCCACATTTCTTACAGCCGTAATGTTAATTTCAAGATTATGAATACCTCTATACGGCCTTCATAAATTGGTTGGTTGATGGGTTACACTTACACAATTCCTGCCAGCGCGGAGGACTGCCGCAGCCACTGCACCCAGGTAGGGGGGAGTCCGTTGATTTGTCCAGTCGACGTGTCCACAGTCACGCTAAAATGGTGAACCACCCCTAAGGGCTTCGATATATTCGGGTCATCGGGCACCTCCTTGTCCGTACCGAGCCGGCGCTTGAAGAAGTCTTTTAGTTTGTGGATCATCTCTTTGCTGGACTTCTCTCAGACTGAATGCAGCTATGAACAGGTCTGTTAAGTCTAAAAAACGAATAAAGTTTTTTCTGGAAGCAACAGCAGGCTAAGGAAAGGTCTATCAGTTTTCAATGCTGTAATAAGTCGGTAGCCATCGGTATTTAGTATAACTATTAACTTAATCTGATCTAATTATGTTGCTTGAGTCTGGCACCACTGGTGTACAATGTACATGCAGACTAGCCGGGCATGGCCTACTGGCTATAGACAACCAACACGGTACAGGTCCCAAATGTTACGAGAGATTACAACGTGGCTGGTTATAGATCCTTACGGTTAATTATCGCCTGCCATGACTCGTTAGCGCCTGCATGTAGGCCGTATAGACGATCCTGATACTCGGAGACACTTCACGCGACCACGTCTAGCAGTGCTGTTGGTTACGCGCTGATGAATCGTAAGTGGGTATAGAGATTCTATCCGAGCCTAGACTCACGGTATTTACTAACCGACTGTCTATAAGCCAGGCCTATACTCGAGCTTATCACAGTCGAGCGTCGATGAGAAGATGGCGGACCACTTAAATTGAAAGTTCAACAGCGCCCAATTACTCAATCTCAAAATTGATATTTCGGAATGATACCAATAAAATCGACGCCTATCCCAAAATAGGCAGAGGCTTATCATTATGCAAATCGATAGCAAAACGTGAATCATTAGATATCTGATAATTTTCGGCACATCTGATTCAGTCTATTTCAAAAAACATACAGAAAGTTGTGCCAATTTGACTCTGAACTTGTAGAAGCACAATTATGAATCTTTGTAATTCTTTTAACTTTTGGGATCACATTGATGTCGCAAGACATTATTGTCTACGATATTTGTTCCTACCTGGTTAGATCTATATTCTATATGCATCATTTGGTGAACCGCCAGCTTCAGCTTACTCTAAGTGTAGCCAATCTTGTCACAAAATCGGAAGCGGTGGATAACTACTCTATGTTCCGCTCGTGTCCGATTTCACCAATTCCAAAGCTTATAAGCGCTTGTCGCCCTTTCTCCTTTGTTGGGCGTACAAATGTTTCGGATATTGGCGCAGGTATCCACCAGCAGAAGACTCCTGATAGATCGGATATTGATGCTCGTATCCATAAGCCGAGACGTTAGAACGCCTGATATTCATATTGTAGAGGATATTGACGCAGGAGAGCACGCCTGATAAAGCATTAAGTGGGCGTGTCGTTACTTGGATGACACGGCAGATGGTGGTCTTTGCGCGAGCACGCGTCTAATCGGCACAGATCCGGTCAGAAGGAAGAGGGTTGGTCTGAAGAACATCAGATCTGAGGCGAACATAAACACGATCGCTACTGCTGTACACCATGACTCGAAACGTTAACATAGGCCCTAACAATTTTTGTTTGAAGCTCGGATATACGTTTACATACGCACTTAATAAGGGCCCGCATTTATTTAAATTATAATGTTTCTATAGTGCCAGTGTATGTAATCTGACAAAACCAGCTGCCCGTACACAGCCTTGTGCGTTAAAAATGCGTTTTAGATTTGGTTGATAATATGTCAATCCCTGACTAGCTTATAGAAGATGACATATAATGATAGTCATAATGTCGGCGCTGTATTTTGATCTAATCGCAGCAGCAGCAGTATCAGCATCATCAGCAGCAGTTGCTGCATCAGCAGAACAAGGCAGCAGTTGCTGCTGAAGCAGCGTACGCACGCAGCCTACATGCTGGTCGGACATAGGGTGGTTACTGGCTACCATAGTTGGTGACGCCGCCGGAAAGCAAAGTCACTCAAAATGGGCCTCAACTTTCTGTGTGGCTCACGCGACTGTAGACCTATCGTTGTGTAGAAACTTAGTTCTAAAAGGGCGCCTAATTTTTTTCGGATTAATAAAATGAATCAGCATGCTTAGGCGCACAATGCTCCCCCTCACATTGGCGCTCCTCTGCCTCCACTTCACCACAGGCAAGGGCCCCCTGCTCGAGGGAGGGGCAGCGGGCAGTGGGGGCGACTTCTCGAGGCAGTACGAGGTGTTCGAGGAGCAGCCTCCCCCGGTGACGATAGGCAACGTCGTGCGCGAATTTGGGCTCGATCTGCTCTACGACTCGGCGACACTAGGTCTGCACGGCTGCTGTTTTCTCGATTTTGTGTAATTTTATTTGCATTCCTTGTGGCCTGCAGGCGATTATAGCAGTGCTAATCATCGCCGACCAAACTTTTATCCGGTCTAAAATAAACAGAATTAGTGATATTCCAGCTATTATATATTCCTGCACGACAACAGTTCTGCCAAAAAACAAACTGCTTAATCTCGTTAACGCCTTGTTACCGAAATGTGGAGCAGCTACAAACTCGCAGCGCCACCAAACTAATTCGTGCGAAACTTAGCCTAGGCCCTAAGCCTACGCGTAAGTTTCTAAAGCTAGAAATTAGACGAAACATTATAGGCCTAGAGAGCTATACGCGTAGGTCCTATTTTGTTCTGTTCAAAATGCCTATTTTTCGCTGTGAATAAATATCACTCAATAGCCGTGCTGCTGCTGCAGGCGAGCTTCGCTTCAGTTTCCTCGTCCCGCCCCCTCCCGACCAGGGGGACAACTTCCGCGTCGACCCGCACACAGGGGTTCTCTCGACGGGGCGCCGCCTGGACCGCGAGGCCCTCTGCCCCTCCGGGGGGGCGCGGAGGGAGGGGACAGAACCCTGCAGGGTGAAGCTGGACGTGGTCGTACAGCCCATCAGACACTTCCAGGCAGGACATAATGCTTTAGGCTATGTGCAGTTTACACAGAATGTCCTGTTTTGAATTGAAACAAGCAATAATGCTGTCAATTGAAATGTGCAGTTTCTAAAGACGTTCCGTGCGTGCAGTTGTCAATATGAAACCGTCAAGTTTTAAATATAATGATAATTTTGTTAACATGTTTCAAATTTTCTGCAGACCCCCCCCCCCTTTCTCCCCTCCCCAGCTTGAGAGTTCTGCGCGGGACAGAATTTAAGTTTAACTTTTAGAGCTGCATAACTGCACAGAAATAATCCGGATCAAACTTTTCGTTAAAACGCACCCTGTTTCCTGCAGGTGCTGCGCATCAGCGCTGAGATTCTGGACGTCAACGACCACTCGCCCGTGTTCGCCGACAACAGAGTGCTGCAGGTGCAGTGCCTATAGGAACAGGATTGATAGGCCTGAGGGTCTCTTAAGTTGTATGTATATTGCACTTTTAACGCATCAAAAAAATGTCATGCAAACGGAGATGGAAAAACATCATTTGCTTGAATCGTAGGTGCGGGAGAAGTGCAGCAGACT
>JAQIWG010005418.1:0-14552 GCA_034695025.1 Chamaedrilus cognettii | reverse complement strand
CAAGACTTGACGTTTATGACTGCCATTGAGATCCTTACTGAATTGGCAACAGTTTGGCATGAAGTCAGACTTCATGTTTATGCGCAGATTAATTCAAGAAAATATAGTTCTAAAAATGAAAAATTTCATCTTCAAAGTGTGCTTTTAACTCCTGCTGTATTCTCAATATAATGCAAAATTATTTGCTAAGGCGTTGACAATTATGTCATGTATTCTTGAGGTCAATTTGTAATACTTTAAAATTATATAATTATATCGAGTCTTACATAGCTTTTGTATTTAGTTGTATGTATGTGGCTGTTTGGATTACTTGGGTGCAGTGTTTAGTTGATTTACAGTTTTCGGTTTGATTTACTGAAACTTGTCAAAAAGGTTTATCTCCCCCAGTTACTATCAGGTTTCTATAATTTTGTCCGCTGCTAGAAATATTCATGAATGTTTGCGTCGACTGTTCGTCCATATAAATATAACGTTGTGTCATTCTTTGATAAGAGTTATATTTGTTGCTCTTGCCATTTACGTGCCCAGCAATGCCCGTGAAAGTTTGGACTGTTGAGAATTGAGATCAATGCTCGCGCTAAGATTTATTTTTGAAGGGGGGAATCCTGCGTTCGGGCTGAACTAGAGGGAGATTTTAAGACGCCGTGCTAGACTTTTTCCCTCACACGCGGAGATAAAAATTGGGAGGGGGGGCGCTGACGGAGTTTCTCAAAAAATTCCCCCTTTGTTTGCATTCTTAAGGGGGATTCATAAGGGGGATTCATAGTTTTAGGGGGAAATTGCCCTCTATGGTCATAACCTTAGAGGCGAATTAACGTCTTTAGGGGAGATTCCCGCGCCTCGCATTATGCGAACATTAGTTGTGATAATTATCAACGCGCAACAATGTGCGATGTGCTGTTGAGATGATTGTGCTGCTTTATAAGCTCTGTAAGCCACATTCAGTTGATGATGTGGTATTATTTATAAATAGAAACTGTAATCACGTTGGATAAGAAATAAAAATTAAACGTCTAAGTCAGGTCTGTAGTTAGTCTAACGATATCATGAGTTTAATTGTATTTCAATTGCTTTTAGGCGCGAGTCGATGTTTTTGTCTGGTGCAATATAATGTTGATTCAAGGACATTGCGTGTTTGTGCATTATAATAGAGTGTGTTTGTGCATTATAATAAATTGTGGTTATGCATTATAATTTTGTCAAATGATGTAAAAACAACTTATTAGTATAACTAAGCAATCATAGAGTTGCGCAGTGGCCTACTTTCGTTATATAAGCAGAAGAGTGTTGTATGAGATCAATTTTAAAATGACTTATAAGCAAATGCGTTGATAAAATTATGTACATGTACTAATAAAAAAGCTAAAATTATAATGCGCTCAAAGCATAGTTTTTGTTATGCATCTGGCATAATTTATTGATGTTGAATGCAATCGCTGCTATACTGCAGCCTACTTGCATAAGTGAAGTATGAAATGTAATCTATTTTTTCGTGCAAATGCTTGACGTTTAAATAGCTATAAATGCTTTAGTGCGAATGACTCTGCATTCGAGTCACTAACTAGACTCATGCTGAGACTTTCTCAGCTAGAGGACAGCGCATCGAGAAACTGATTAATATACTCTAATTCAAATAGAATCACGATTTACGATAGCTGATCAAGCATCATCAAGCTTGAATTTAATTCAATGCTTCAACGACAACTGATAAGATTTAAAGGAACTTGAACAGGACATCACTCAGCTTAACTACAATCCCTTGCATCCAAATAGTTGATGCAATAAAATTGTTTATTTAACGCAAAACTTTGACCAAGTTTTCAACATGCGTGACTCAAAATTTTTTATAACAGACAGCAAAAATGAGAACAAGTTTTTTCAGCATGAGCGTACAAACAGATCTAAAACATGGTTATGAAAGGAACAATTCGTTTTCAACTTAATTATAGGTCAATTAAGACCATGATAGAAATAGGATTAACAACTATACACTTTACATTCATGAAAGATAACAAGAATAATTATTGACCCATAGCCGTTGCCGTACCATTATCGTATTGTCTGTTTTATATCATTGTGTATCACTAGCGCAGTGATTTACTAAAAAAGCTATTGCATGGAATATATAGCAGATTATCTGCCAAACGGAAACATTATAATTCAAAAATGAACTGAACTGCTCACTTAGTTCGATAGCGATTACACGACAGTGATCAATACAACGCTATTTCATTATCCGTATTAAATGCGTGCGATAAATTGAAATCACAAGGTTTCAACTAAAATCTATACAGTGCTTAATCAGGGAGTTAAATTTAACCCGATGAAATGCGAGTAGCGTTACAACAGCTCCTTCTAAATCAGGCGTTGTGCAACTGCTCAGCCTTTAAAAACCACACCACAACAGTCCAGGGTAATGCTATGCGGCGTGTTTCAAATTAGGCGTACAACTTGCATACAACCAGCATTGTTGGAGTACTACACCGCTGAACTCATTTCTGCTTAATCATGTTAGTTGCTAAACGACCCAAAAAAAGTGTCCGAGGACAACTATGGTCAGTATTCAAAGCTCAACAGTGAATTGTCTCCTACTGTACAGCCAGCGAGATAAGTCATTTATAACCACGATGATAAAATCAATATCGCCTGCTGCGATCTTGATCACGGCCATCGTCTCTACGGTGATCTCTATGACGATAATCCCTCTTACTACTGTCTCTATAGCGATAGTCTCTGTCACTGCTCTCTCGACAGTGATCTCTACGGCGATGTTCTCTATCGCGCTCGTCCCAATGGTATCTCTCGCGACTGTCCCTAGAGCGTTCACGCCCGTGTCCATCTCTATGATGCTCTTCTCTCCGACTGCTGTCATTCTTCTCTCGATCACTCCCTCGACTCGTGTCTCTATTGTGCCGATGACTCGATCTATCGTCATCGTCGCGACTCCTGCAGCATTCAAAACGAACATCAAAAATTTTATATCATTAAAGGAAAACTCGTTTAAGTCGCAATAGGTCTTGGTTTTAAATTTGGTTTAACTTGAATAAATCAAAGACGATTCAAAATCTCTCACTAGCGCTTTAAACGCAGCATCCATTAGCAGTTGAAAAACTTGGGGCTAGCAACAAAAAGTAGCCTGTGCTACTGATGTAATCAGCTGCCTAGTAATGCTAGTCAACAGTGCCAGAGGGCCAAAATCGCCGCAGTATCACTAATACAGGCAAACCACACAAACAGGCTGAGCAACGCAGATAAGCAGATCTAAATTGATCCACAATTAGCGGATAAAAACCAATTACAGGCCTTGTACGCATTAATAGCAACAAATTTTTACACAACTGGCAACAATTAAAACTGCTCCAGCGTGCTTGAAACTACTTGAAAACAAGCGTGTTTAACCTTGAGATGAATATGTCCACATTAGTGAATAAGATACATAGTGAATAAGAGTGTTCAATACCTGTGTCGGTCCTTGCTCGATCCGCTTCTTCCTTCCCCTCCACACGACCCAGCGTAGTCCCGCTGCGACAACTCCCTTCGATCTGACTCACTGCCCGCCTCCTTCGCGCTGCCATCCTGCTCTGATTCACAGTTCTCGGTTTGATCTGACACCCTGCCTCTGGACCCTTTATTTCGCTCTGATCCCCTGCCCACAGGTTGCTCAAATTGTTTGCTCATGTGATAATGTTCACCAGCCACCTCCTGTTTGAAAGTTGAATCCACACATGCGTCATCTGCTGGGCACAATGGGGCTTGATCCTTTTGTTCAGCAGGATAATCTTCCAATTCTTTCAGATTATCCTTTAATTTTTTCGTAAGATCTTCCAATTCAGAAGGATGATCCTCAAATTTAGTCAGATCATCCTCTACTTCGGCCGGATTATGCACCAATTCAGCCGGATTATCATCCAAGTCGGCCGCATGATCCTCTAATTCGACCAGATGATTCTCCAATTCAGTCAGCTTATCCTCTAATTCAGCCGGATCATCCTCCAATTCGACTGGGCGATCTTTCACTTCGGCCGAGTCATCATTCACATGACAGATATCATCATCAGCATCCATTCCCTCGACACCTTCCAAACATTCAGTCTCCAGTACACCCAACTCATGACCCTCAACAACACCACTTCCCTCAACTATCACATCTGTACATCCACAATCAACAACACCTAATCTCGCATCGCCTATATCGACAGAACCCCCGATATTGATTCCGACTGTTTCGGCACCGCGATCAAAAATTGCCTCATCGCCCCTTATCTTAGTGACAGCTGCACTATCAGCATCAGCAGTTAGTAAGCTTGCCTCGTTACCCTCACAAAACTCAGGCGCGTCCGCATCCAAAATATTGTCGTTTAATTCGTCATCTAAAATATCATCCATTACTTCGTGCCCACCGGCAGTCAGAATATCATCATCTTCATTGCTGTCCGCAAGCGTACGGTCCATTTCGGTGTACAACATATTTTCATCGCTCACATCTATGGCGTCAATGGCATCTACGCTCGCGTATACAGCGTCATTGTCAGCGCACGGAGCTTCATCAGAGGGAATGCTGCTTGTCTCTGCAGCAACGACATCGGCTTTTATTGCACCCTTAGCAGCGCCATCTACTCCACTCAAATCAGCGTTTACACTATCGTTGGCAATGACATCAACAATGTCCTCGCAAATATCCGCAACCCCCGCTGCCAAACCTGCATAGTCCGCACCCCCTAATTCAAAATCTACATCAGCACGCTCTGTCTTGAAAACCATATCCGCACCATCCGCATCAAAAGCTACGTCTGCACCCCCTGCATCTAAAACATGCTTCACGTTTTCCTCTGTATCACCCACGCTCTCCGCAATTTTCTCTTCATCATCACCCATCTCCCCACCCATGTCTCGACCCTGTGGTGAGTCAAGGGGAGAACTGTTGTACTCAACCAGCAGCTCCACTCTATCGTTCACCCGCTGCTCTTTGCCAACCTGGTCCACATTCAAACAGCTCAAAACATCCAAGCGATTCGATTGGTCGGTTCCATCTCGGAAATGACCGGATTCCATTTCCGCTGTTTGAGCATCGTTTTGTGATTCGTCGTCGCTGGTATCGGAGTGATCCGATTGGTTGTCGTCAAGCTCCGTCCCCTGCGTTCTCATTAGTTCATCTTCCTCACCCTCTCCGGCACAGTTGACACCTTCTGGATCGACTTGGTTCTTATCTTCGTCTTCGACCGCTTCCGGTTTTGGTGTTACTTCCGGGCCCATCTCCCCACAACCTGATTTAGCATTCTGTTCTTGTTCCAGTTCTTGTTCAGATTGGTGACTGGCTTGAATGAACTCCTTAGTATCGTCCGTCTCGTCTGCTCCCTGGTCGTCGCTGGCTTCAACTACCCTGCCATTACTCTCCTCGACCTCTGTTTTAACGGAAACTACAGAGTGCGAACGAGGAGCGTCGCTTTCCTGGCCATCGCACCGCGACGCATCGTCGTCCGTAGTTTCATCATGCGACGAGTCTTCGTTTTCGTCCGACTCCGGTTCATCCAAAGCAGACTCGACGTCATCTTCTTGTTTCACCTCTTCCATCATCTCTCGTTTGACGTCGATGTCTGCGCCACCCTCGCCCCCTACCCTATCATCACAACCAACTCCCCTGCGATTCAACCCAGTTCCTAATCCAACGTCCGCTCCTGTCAAATCAGAAGAATTTCTTCCTCCCACATCGTACGTCTGTCCTAACTCAGCGCCTGTAGTTCTCAGCGTATTTCCATCACTGGAAATTCCCTGATGGATAGCATCGTCTACTTCCTGCTTGATGCGCAGTTTTCCCGTCGATTTGCTACTCTTTGGACCTGGACGATGCTCTGCACACAGAAACCTTCTATTTGGATTAATATTTGCAAGAGAGTGTTGGCTGGACTTGAGGGCTGTGGCTCCGGGGAGCAGGGTGCGTGATTCAGTGGTCAGCAGGCGGTCGAGCCCAGAGAGGGAATGCAGAGCTTCTGCTCTAGCCCTCGCTTCTCTCTCCCGCGCCTGGCGAACAAATTATTAGTGATATAAATTTACCTGCTTACTCGCATCAACTGAAAGATAGACGAAAGATACAAGAAGGGCATTAAACGTAAACACTAAACAACGTAAACACTGAACAACGTAAACACTAAACAACGTACACTAAACAACGTAAACACTAAACACCATAAACACTAAACAACGTAAACACTAAACAAAATGTATTGAGCTCAGAGCCAGGCTTATTCTTCAGTGAAATTTCAATGTATTATAGAATTCCGCACGGCATAATACATGAAATTCAGAAAATGTAGAATTTCATATCAATTGCTTAATCTCAATACATAAAATCTAAAAGGTATAATAAATACTAAAACATTACAGGAATTGACATCTCAAAATACTAAATGTGCGGAATTATCAATTTTGTCATTTTAAATGACAACTTCATTTACTAACAACTGATCAGTACGATGAGGATTAAAAATTTCTAACCTGTTTTTCCTCTGGGAAGACAGCATCGAGCAGATCATCAATAATGCTGGCCACCACGCCTTCAGCGCCATCCCCTGTCAATGCAAATGATATCAGTGAATAAAAAATTTAAGAATAAAAAGGCAGCACCGTTCTATTAAGGCTCCAAACTGCGTCAACATAAAACAACAAATAGGAAGCAATGCAACTAAATGTACCACACTTAGCAGGTATGAAGTAGGTACACAGTAGCCCAAAAAGAATGCTAACCATATAATAGCTCACACTTTTCATAGCGCAAGCGTTTTACGGCATATTTGAATGTTTTAAGGAGAGCACCACGGGCTAACACCACGGGTGCTAAATGAGCAGGTGGTGCTTGACAATATCTAAACCATAAACTATTGCAATTCTATGAAATAGAAAATATTTATACAGGGTGATGTATTTATAATGGTTTTTACAGATCACTGTGTCTTGAAAATGCTGCTTCTAAAATTACCTTTGTCACCGATCAAGCACTCAGAGACGTCCGCTTCCTCGACCTCGGGCGGCGGTGACATCTTTCTGCACGTCATTCTGCCGCAGGACACCAGATGTTCCGCTGCACACACACACACATTGGCTCAGTATTGCGAGCGGTAATTATGTCAACAGTAATTACAGCAATTAAGTTACCGTAAGTTAATTATCTTACGCAAAACGCCCTGTCACGAAATAATTACCAAAACATTCATTTCTACACATTTAATCTCATTAAAAAAATTGTTTTTCCTAAAAACTATAAATTTAAAATATTTTGACCTGTTTTGATCAGTTTCTGGCCGATATATTGCACTAATTGTTGATATCCGTCAACTAAGAAGTACAGTAAAAACCAAACTCACTACTAAGATCGTTTATTCAACAGATTCAAGTAAAAACAATATTCATTTCATATATGGTCATCCTTACAATACGCACACTACAGAGTGGCTCTTTAAGATACACACACTCCTTTAGAAACAGTATCAGCAACAACAACATACGTAAAATGAGCTGATATCACTTGAATCAGTACACACCGACGACGCTTCCATAGTCGCTAGAAAAGCCACAGAAGCAAAGTCCAGGCCAACCCAACCGCCCCTCGGCTCTTCTCCCTTGTCCCCTGGCCCCTCGCCCCCTCTCCGCTCCTCCCCTGCCCCCGGCAGGATGCCAGCGCATCCTGTGTGTGGAGTACGCATGACCACAGGCCGTCGCATAGCGACAGTGTGCGCACCGCACGTAGATTCTGCACCATCAACAGGCAAGTGCGAACATGTGCAGAGCAAGCCATTCAGCAAAAAGTGGAGAGCAAATAAAAAAGTGAATAGCAATTACAAAAAGTAAGGTCCCCAATGATGTCACTTGACTCCAAAACAAACTCCAAGCCCATTATTATTATTCTTTATTATTACAAAAGTGCATGGCAAATACAAAAGCTCAGAGAAAAAAGTGCTGAGCAAGGAAAAGAATAAACAGAAAGAAAAGCAAAGCGCATGCTACCCACGCATGATTTTCAGATCAGCAATATTCAAAACAAAAGTAAACTCGAACAAAGAAACGAGTTATACACCACTAATCGATCCATGGAGCTACCTAAAATGCGAAGGGTAATTCATCGGCCTGCGACACTCCACGCACGCGCGTGCTGCGTCACCCTCCGCGATCTTCACCTCAGAAAGGTCGACAAACCCCTCCACCCTCGGCGGCTCACACAGCAGCATCAGAGAGTCGGATTCGTTCTGATTTTCTTTGCTTCCACTTTCCGGTGTTTCCGCCAGAAGGGAAGGGGTGACGGATGAACCATCGTCAATCTCGATCTCGTATTTAATTGGGAATGAGACGTCGACGCGCTTGGCCCGTGGAGTCTTGGGTTTCAGAGGATCAGATCTCGGCCGTTTGGTCTTCGTGGCGCCATCCACAAACTTGACCTTTGGAGGACGCCCGAGGATCTTGGACTTTGTAGAACGCGGTACAGGCTGTTTGAGCTTCACAGGATCCGAGCTCGGCGGTTGTGACTTTGGCTGCTTTGAGCCGAGCTGTTTGTGCATAGTTCCGGGCTGTTTAAACTGCTTTTTATGACTTTTTTTGGACTGTTTTTGCTTTGCCGGGCTCGATACCAAGTGTTTTTGCTTGACCGGGTCAGATACGGGCCGACTTAGCGTCACCGGTTCAGATACGATCTGTTTTTGCTTGACCAGGCCAATTCGCAGCTGTTTTGGCTTTGGCTGGCCTGACCCTGGCACCTTTAACTTCTTTGCGCCAGCCTTCACTTTAGCGGTAGCCACCATTGTGGGCCACTGCTGAGTCGTTTCTTTGACTGGACTAGACGCTGGATGTTTTGGCTTGGCAGGATATGAACCTATCGCCTTTGGCTTTGGCTGAATTGCGCCGGGCTGTTTTGATCTCACCGGGCTTGCACAGATTGTCTTTTCCGCAGATTCTCGATACTTCCCGGCATCGGGTTCCGCTGCTGGCTTCGCGGATGCGCTAGCAGCAGACTTGTTTGGTTTAGTAGGCGTCAGTCCCTGGGGACTGGACATACCACGCCATCTCGTTCGTCTGGCTTTCACAGGAACACTTGCTAGATAGCTCAGCTCAGCGCGTCGTTTGGTCAGCAGGCCAAAAGTGCGCTTCTTGGTGCTCCACGAGGCAGTGGGCAGCTTGACTGTGCTTAGTCTGGTGCGCCTACCGCCCGGGAGGTCCGTAGCGCGCTTCACTGCCTCGTTCTCGTTATACTGTGAATCACGTTCAGTTTTCATGGGTGTCACAGGATCCAGGCTACGCCGTGTTCTTGGGAGGGTTTGCTTCGAATTGTTAGCATCACTTGGGGTGCCAGAAACTCCCTCCTCGGTCTTGATTAATGCCTGGGGTTCAACGGTACGCCTCCTTACCTCCGTCGCGGTCAAAGTAGACTGCCTTCTAGCCTGTAAATCATGCTTCCTCGTATTCATCAAGCTCAGTCTCATAGCATGCTTGCTGGCTTCCAAATCGGCAATACGCCTCCCCGCCTTGATCAAATCCAGCTTATCGGTCTGGTTCAATAACGGTGGGAGAAGAGCAGACCGCCTCTTAGGCTTGATGACTTTTATCTTAGTTGCTATAGCAATCGGTTGGATCGTATGTCGTCGTGTCTGGGGAACGTTAGGCGTGGTGTCAGGCTGGATGCGCATAGGTGATGGTGAGATGGGGGTGGTACAGTGAGCACCCTTCCTCGTTACTCTCAATGACGACGCGTTCAAATCACTGATAGGATTTACTGTTGCCACAGCAGTCTGCAACCCTGCAAAACAAAAAATTGCACATCGTTGCACAATAGCCTAGAAAGAAAATGGTTAAATTTTAAAATTGCCCATTGCTAGTTTAATAATTATTAGTGTCGATTTTTTTCTTCATAAATTGCAGCCTAACTCGTATCGAAACACGGCAAAAATAACAATGCAAAATTGATCAACAGTTAACAAAGATACAGCTCATCAGATATACGTCCGATACGCCACAGATATGTTTACCTGAGAGAGACCCAAAGTGCAAGATACTAAGACATAGTTCCAGCTTTAATATTTTAAAATATTTATTTAGTAACGTTCGCACCATTTCGTGTTGCAACAGCAATTCACAAAAAAATCTATTTATTTATTTTCATTAAGGTCAAGCAAACCTTTTGCTACGGATGCAGCGGACTTGAATTTCTTTGGAGCCGGAGCAGGGGTGCCGTTGGCCTGCTCCACCCCCAGGGGGCGTTTCACCCCCATTCCCCGAGTCCCCGACGCAACAGCATCCCCTGATTTCCCTCCCTGAATAGCGCAGCTCTTTGTCGCAACGGCGGCCGGAGCAACTATTTTCTTCGGACGCCCAGCGGTTCGCTTTGCCGTCGGTAATTTCGTCGGCGAAACCGCCGCCGGGATTGGTGCAAGGGCGGCAGAGGAAGAAACGGATTTCGTTCGTTTTTGTGCCGGGAGGGGGGTGGTTATTGGAGAGGGGGGCGACGTGACGTAGCAGTCGTCGTCGTCTAGCACTATGACGCTGGGATTGGAAGTGCCTGCGGAAACAAAGCAATTAAAATAATTTTGGATTAAATTAATTTTTTTTTTTATTTATAAAAACTCAAAGATTACAGTATTTTGGACGACAATCTTATGCAGCAGAGTCACGTAATTATTGTGTACCAGTGAAGAAGCAACGCGTATATTTTGACAAAATAATATAATACAAGTAAGTAGAAATAAATAACAAACCATACATAAATTATAAATGAATATGATAATAAGCTTTAATTTAATCGATTTTAATGAAACTACTGAGCAAAAATTAAGGTGCAAAGTTTCATGTGGCACGCGATAAGATTTTCTTAAAATTTGCTCAATAATATTTTCTCAAGACTCAAATATGTTTAGTAGAAGATCTAACGATGTATGTTGTACGTTGTACGGTATATACATGCGCAGAAACGCAGCATAGCATATGAACAAACCCGTCAAGGATGTGCTAGTTGCAGTGGTCGTCACTTTGCCGCTCTTTGTGCCCACCGCACTCAACGACACGGCCGCCCGACCCTTCCCTGTTCCCCCCACATCTTTCTTGTGGGAGGGGCCAGCCGACCCCGGTGGAACCGACCTCGGTTCCACCGACCTCTCTGATTGACTCGTCAGAGCTTGTGGCGTCGACGGCAGCGAAGTAGTCTTTCTGGGGCGTCCGAGTGTCTTGGAAGGAGGCATTGGCGGCATGAAAACCAATTTTTGCTGTTCCGTCGACAGTTTCGAGTTGTATACCTGAAGGGACGACAACGCATTGGACTCCTCTAAACCTTTCTGTTCCGTCAACGATCGCCGCGCTATCTTTACCGATCTGGGATCCAGCAAGAGTGACGTTGCCGTGGAAATAGTCAACACAGCTTCAATCTTGCTATGGGAGGAGCCACGAGAATCTTCAACCTCAGACTGATCGACTGCCAGTCGAGATCCGACGTTTGCCCCTTTCTTCGGCCGCCCCCGACCCCGCCCCCTCCGTGGCACGCCCCCCCTGGGTGGGGCCTGCACCCCCCTGGGCAGAGGAACCTCTGGCTCCGGCTGTTCCCACGAGTCCAGGGTCTGACTCGACTGGGCACGGAACAGCGGAATAATCGCCTTGGAGTCCTCCTGCTCCGCCGGAGTCTCTCCGCTCTGTCGCCCGAGGGGCTTTATGACGATCACCGTCGAGCGACCGTCCGTGGGGAGCGCCGGCGCGTTCTTGTCAAAGTGGGACCAAAACGCGCTGCCTACAGATTTCCCCGACGGTCGCCCAGGTTTGGGAATATTCGACATCTGTGAACTGGTAGCGGCAGCCGGAATCACCATTTTTGCTCGTCCGACGAGCTTGGCAACCCCCACAGATGATCCGCGCGCCACTCCAAGGGGGGCGAAGCCAATACCCTCGCACTGGTCTACCAGTTTTTTCACTCCACTGCGCCCCCTGCCGAGCGTTGTAAGATTTGGCTTGGTGTCTTCTTCGTCGTCCGTGTCGTCAATCTCGACCGCTGGTGAGGAATTACCCGACGACGCGACGGGCATGATAAACACCTTCCCGGCCGCGGTGGATCTGGTGGACCACGCAGCACAAGTATCCACCGCCAAAGGGCTCGCCGCATTGGGCAGCTGACTCGTGCCACCGCGCCGCTTCAGCGGCTCAGCCAACGCGCCTTTTCGCGCCATCGAAACACTCGCCACTCGCGATTCTTCCTCGTTCTCGCCAACCTTCACCGGGGGTCCCACTGGTCGAACATCCTCGTTGAACCGAGCGGGGCGCATGGCGAGCCGCGTGCGCGAGCTTCTCGTGTTATCCATCAGCGGCTGAATCTTCTGAACGGGAGACACCGGTCGATTCGCCGACGGGTTCGATTCGATGAGGGCTACGGCGGGACTCTTAGATCGATTAGGTTTGACGCATCTGTTTCTCGACTCCTGCCAGAGGCGCCGGGCTATTTCGAGGGGGGGCATGAAAGGGGGGTCGTTGGGGTCGTCGTCGTCACCCTCGACGTCATCGGCGAGGTCCTCGTAGTCGTCGTCGTCATCTACGAGGATAATGCCCTTGCTCGCAGGACCTGGAGTCAACAGTGAAAATTTAACGTTACATGGTATAGCCGCCAGTCTTAGAAACATCCAATGTGTAAAATAAAATACACAACAGACACAGTTTTGCATAGCGTTGGCACGATGAAGGGAAAAGGCATAGGGTTATTGTTAGAGCTAAAAGCTAGAAATGGCTATGTCGACAGTGCTGTTTCTACAGTGTCAACACGACGAAGGGAGAAGACCTAGGGTTATTGTTACAGCGAAAGGCTAGAAATGGCGGTGACAACACTGTTTTTGTATATTGTCAACATGACGAAGGGAGAAGATGTACCGGGTACCTTGTTATTGTTATAGCTATAAGCTAGAAATGGCAGTGTCGACACTGTTTTGCGGTGTCGATACTACGAAGGAAGAAGACGTAGGATCATAGTTAGTGTGCTCACTCGTCTTTACAGCAGGCTGTTCAGATGAGAAGCGATCCACAGACTTGCCGATGTTGGTAGCGGCTCCTGTTCCAACGGGGCGTGGACCGCCAGGCTGTATCGTCTCCCTTCCGATGACCCCCCTTCCCATCACCTCTGTTCTAACAAACCCCCTTCCTCGGATCGCTTTTCCAGTGCCTGCCGCCCCCTTAAATCCAGTAGTCGGAGCTCTAATTTCAGGTGATTCCACAACCTGAGGCGGTTTCGCCGCAGTAGACACAGTTCCAGTTCCCACCACTTCAGCTCTACTCACAGAGACTTCTTTTACAACACCTCCTCTCCCCATAGCCCCTCGCCCTACAGCTCCTCTCCCCAAAGCCCCCACTCCTCTTCCCAATGCCCCTCTCCCCACAGTTTCTCTCCCCAAGGCTCCTCTTCCCATTGCTCCTCCCCCTACCGCTCCCCTCCCCAAAGCCCCTCCCTCCATTGCTCCTCCTCTTCCCAAAACCCTCACCTCTGCAGCCCCTCTCCCAGAAGCCCCCACCCACGTGGCACCTCCTCCTAAAGCCCCTCCCTCCATGGCTCCTATGCCCAATGCCCCTTCCCCCAAGGCTCCTCTGCCCAGAGCTCCTCTCCCCAAAGCCCCTCTTGCAACAAGTCCTGGTCCAATGGTACCTCTTCCACTGGCCGCTGTACCCATAACAGTTGTTTTTCCCGCTGTTCCATCTGGCAAGGCTCCAGTAGCTTTCGTCGCAGCAGTTGCCCCGGGTGTAGCGCCCCCTGGAGTTGACGTCCTTGCAGCTGCGTCCGCTACAGCCAAGGCCCCATTGTCGGTAGTGTCCCCCAAATCCTCCGCTGTTGTGGATGCCATGTTGTTTTTATTGAGGGAGTCTCGCAGCTCCTCTATCAGCTGATTGGTCGACTGGCACTCGGCCCACATCCTGTCGGTGGCCGCGACCTGTGATGGGGTCAGCTCCTCCTCCACGCATTCCATCAGCAGGCTGGTATGTAGGCGCCGTCTAGTGCCCGACTCGGTGGCCAGCCTTTCGGCCACAGGGCCAATGATTGGCTTGATGTCGACAAATTCTTCCTCTGGCTCACAGGGGGCCTCAGAAGGAGGCAGTGGCTGGCTGGCACTTGACGCCACGGCTGGCCTGTTGGCAGCCATGGGGGGAAGGGGCTTCCTGGCGATTGACCACATGGCCGGTTTAATAGCTGCGGCGGGCTGCAACAAGCTAGTGCCCGACCCCGCTATTGCCCGATCGACTGTTAAAGAGGGAAGAGACTGGCTAGTGCCCGACCGCCCAATTGGTCTAATGGTTGTTGTGAAGGTAAGAGGCTGGCTAGTGACCGATCCTTCTGTTGGCCTATTGGCTGTCAGGGAAGGCTGGTTCACTCCAACAGCAGGCCTAATACTAGCTGGGGAGGGCTGCAACTGTCTAGGTCCTGATGCAGCCACCGGTCTATTGCCTGCTGGGGAGGGTTGCAACTGGCATGAGCCTCCTACTGGTCTATTGCCTGCTGGGGAGGGTTGCAACTGGCATGAGCCTCCTACTGGTCTATTGCCTGCTGGGGAGGGTTGCAA
>JAQIWG010005417.1:0-14554 GCA_034695025.1 Chamaedrilus cognettii | reverse complement strand
TTCAACTGTGGTATAAACTGTATCATATATATGACCACTTTTTAAGACCCTAGCGAAGTCTCTTTGAGACAATTTAAAACTTTTATTCAGATGGTGATATATCATTATCGATCCATCTATGATCAGAATCATTATGTAACCAAAAACTGCTTAAAACTTGTTCAGAACTGTTCCACAAAACAAAAAATTGTAAAACAACATACGCGTAAAGCTGCTTTACACTTTACGATTCGTATTGGCACTAAATTTCATGCTAATCTGTTTGCTCGTTCTTATGCTATGATCACTTGATTGCGTCATGGGGGATGACATATCAAGGGGGGATCCTTTTTTTCGTGACACCGGCCTAGAAAAATAAATGACCGTTGCAAAGGCGGTGACGTGAATGGCATAGGCCTAGCAGTAACAACGCCTAGCTGATAGACCAGCTAGCTGAACAAGGCCTGTTCAGGCTGTATCAGTATGCTTTGTAAGTCTTGGTGGTATAGCGGTATCGTAGCCGCTGATCAAGCAGGCGACCCGGGATCGATTCCCGACCGGAGTTGCTAATCAGCGATTCATTTCTCGGACTTGCCAGAGGCCAACTCAGCCTATCATCCCTCCGGAGTTGGTGAATGGGTAGTTGGTTCTTTCAACGAGACAATCCGGATAGTGTATGACGACAATATTATCAAACAAATCGACGCTACTGTCTGGTGGCTGAGCGCCTAGTTGTGACGGCTGCTAAGTGGGAGGGGAACAAGAAAAAATAATTTGTTTATCAGACTACGCAGAGCTATAAGCTAAGGACACAGTGCTTAAGCTAACGACACAGTGCTTTGATGTTTCATTGCTAGTGACACTGACAAATTTGCTTCGTTCGAAGCAATATAGTAATGTAGCAATGTATATAATAAAAATGTAATTGAAATGAAGCAGCGCTAGCATGTGTCAACTACAGGTCCACCAGTAATGAAGGCCCAGTACAGCCCAGCAACAGGTTGCTAAGTCAAAAGCGCTCTGTTGAATTTGGAGCCTATAAGCCTACTCTGGACACTAGACAAGCACTCGCAATAATTGTAGGCTGTTAGGCCTATAGCTATTTAATATTGCCTTTCTCGCTGGGTGCCTTGAATTGTAATAAAAACTCGATCAATTACAATCCGACTCAGTGCCTCCGGGCCATGCAATCAAAGAATCGCTCCCCCTCTTAGTCCCTTGTTGCGACTCGCCCGGGGAGTTCTGACTTCATTATTTTCATTATATCCATATTTACTTTTGACAAAGGCCTTTAAATAAATAAACAGATATACGGATATCATAGAAATGAGAGAAAAAAACAGTGAATTTTTATACAAAACGGCTAATAGCCTATAAAAAGTGTTGTTTATAGGTGTAAGCAAATCAAAACATAAAAACAATATAAATAAATTTTATTCGAAAAGTAAAATACTTTAAATATTTAATCATGTCACTTGTGCGCTTCTGGACTGTTTGACAATCGTCTAACGTCTGGTAGAGCACTAATGATATCATTAAATATTAAAAGTATTTTACTTTTTGTATAAAATTTATTTTTATAGTTTTTATGTTTTGATTTGTTTACACCTATAAACAACACTTTTTTTATAAGCTATTAGCCTTTTTGTACTAATTAAAATAATAGCCCACCATAAAACAAGTCATTTTACAACGTAAAAAATTAAGTTTAGCAGGAAAACGTCAGCACATTCTAGGCATATGAATCGGAGAACAATGCAGTTTTCAGTTCAACACAAACTCTGAAAGAGACCAGCGTCGGCGCCTGCTTGACGGCCAGTGGAAGTTGATTCCACGCCGACAGGCCAGCAAACGAGAAGCCTCGTTCGCCTAATGTCTTCTTTGTCCGAGGGCCAGTGACTTTCATATATAGGCCATTGGATTTCCCATTTTTAATTTCCTTCTGACAATCATTGCTACATGCGCATAATGCTACTTACACTTTCATTTAGAGTTGTTTTAAAAATTGAATAGCATATTATATTGTGTTAGTATGGATGCAGTTGCTGGCCCATGCTGTGTTTACAATTTCAGATCCATTTGATATTTTTGGGCCGAGTTATGACAATGTTTCGAGTGCTCCAATTATCGTCGAGACACAGTGTACGTACAAAATCACAAATTATTGAATATGTTCATGGCGTGCATAAGGCCTCATGGGGGAAATCATCCCACAGCGCCAGTTTTGCTTATCAAAAGTGGCCCACTTGGCACTCGCATTCGCTGCCCGGCTCCAATCGAGCGAGTCGGACTTCTTACCCATTTAAAGTTTGAGAATAGGTTGAGGTCGTTTCCTAAGTGATTTTTAGCGTGGTGTTGTTTACATAATATCTCATGGATTTTGCAGATGTGAGTATTGACAGTATTTTTGCCCCGCCGAAAACATGTGCCACTGTGCATCGCTCAGGCATTTTTATTCGGCTTTGAAGATGGAGTGGTTTCAGAAATTTCAGTAGTGGTGTCATAACAATTGCACACGGGCGATACAATTTTTTTGCGGCAACACAACTTTTTCCTTTAAATCCAAGTCACGACCGGGGGAAATCTGAGTGCTCGGTTAAAATGCTTATGAATAATATATAGGCCCATCATAATATTATTTATAACTTAAAAATCGATTCAAGCTACTCAATTTCCCCAAAAATTAAAATATGCCTATCTAAAGCCTGTGATAAAAACAATTCCGTCTGGACAACCTAGGACTCTGGATCAGGAGTGTCAATAAAAGTGCCGCGAAACGAAAGGGCGTTGGAGTATCACTGCACTCACTGATAGTCGCTGATAAGAGAGGAGCGCATATTGCGAGAGTCTCTTGTCGAAATTGAGATACTGCGACCTAGTTCATTGAGCAAGGACACTCCTGACGAATTCATGGCTTCAGGGTATCGAAAGCAGCGGGTCTATTTCGGTATTTTATTTCTACATATATACATTTATATATCTATATATTGAAATATCGAAAAATATTTATAATAAATATTTAACTTGAGACTTGAAGGTGCTACTGTACCTGACAGCCACACCCTCTACAACGCCCTGCATCCCCCCCCCCCTTACAAGGGGGGTGTTCCAGCTCTCGTTTTGTGGGGGAGGGGGGTGTACCGGTTCAAGGGACCACAACGACAAAGGCGATGCCAGGGGTTTATACATCCCCTAACACGTTCTCTACACCCCCCCCCCCCCATCCCATACGGGGGTGTTGAAACTCCAATTTAGGAGAGGGGTGTACCTCCGAAACTGTGGGGGGGGGGTGTGTCGTGGGACGTGTAAGGGGATTGTAGAGGGATGTAGATAAATTGCTGGCATCGCCATTGTCGTTCATGTCCTTTGCAATCGTGCGTGGACGAGACGACTTGTAGGTCTCAGACTTGGTTTTTAAAGCCAAGAGTGTAATTATAGCACGTGTGCAATGCCTGTTTACGTTATTTAGATTTCACACAATATCGATAGATGCAAAAGTCAAGAGCCCAAGCAACGAGGATCGCGATCCTTCTATTTACCTCGTTGTTGCCTGATTAACATATACATGTACATCAGGTAGGCCACACGCTTCCAATAATTGATCAGACATAGGTTCAATATATCAATGGTCTATAAATTTGAGAAACCGAAGCGTCAGTATCGGCCAAACGTTGCCCTAGGTCCAGGACTAGACCTAGATCTAGATGAGATTAGATCTAGGACTAACCACAACTCCTCCGATCATACGACGTATAGATAAATGTGGGGAGCAGAAATGTCATGAAAATATGACAAATGGGGCTCTACAATTACCATTATCATAGGGGAAAGGAAAGTTGAGCAGATCCTTAGTGTAGGCGTACGTGCAGATACTATAATGCTGACAATATTTCAAGTGACGATAAGTATTTCCTTCCAATCATAATTGCCTTTCAACGAATTCAACTGGCTCAGTGAACTCCTGAAGATACGTGTATTTAGCAGATTACCATGGATGAATCTGAGCAACATATCGTAAAAACGAGTCGATTAACTGAGAGTGCGTCGGATGCGCGGTCGGGGCCGCCAGTGCCCAGAGAGCGGAAAACACCCGTTCCTGCGCCACGAAGAAGACCCTTGACTGATGGGAATCCGTGTTGGCTGGAGATATCTGGCATTCCGCCTTACTTGGACAACAACACGCTTCGGACCGTTCTGGAGAACGCTTCACAGGGTGGAGGGGAAGTGGAGGCGTTCCAGCGCAAAGACGGACAGAGCACGGCATTGGTGCGCTACAAGGACCTTCAAGGTTAGACCTCAATTTGTTTCTTAGTGGACCCTAGCTTGGAGGCCAGGTCTACATGATCCGACATCCCTGCTCTGGCTTGATTCCAATGAGGGAGTCTACGGCCTTTTCAGGTTTTGTTATCTCACTTGAATCCAGTGCTTCACTTCAGGCATTCCAAGAGTGCACAGATTCTGCTGGATGTTATGCTACCTTTAGTTGCTGCCTTTAAAGTTTAAAGGTAGCCTAATATCCAGCAGATTGGGATAGGTGACACAATTTTTTGACAATTTGTTGTCTGATCCGATCTTCCGGCAGGCTGTATCATTCGCATCACAATTAGAAGTCCCATCAGGGTGTGACTGTAGTCTTAATCAGTGCTGTCACTGGACATAAAAGATTTTGCTCGGTCGTCGCATGTAAGCCTAAACTGTTCGGATTTGCTCGCTATTGCTCGAAAGACCATAGAAACTCACGAGCGGGTGGAGCAGGAACGATACCCTTTCTTCAAATTCGTGCCCAGAATTTCATAGAAAAGTTTAAAAAATAGAAAATGTCCTAAGATTCTAAAAAACATCATCATTGCAGTATTTCTCATTAAAGTTGCAAAGTCTATGCCTACCAACTTTTTTTGCTGTTCTGATAACAATATGTCTGAACAAGTGTCACTTGTGAGGGCTATTTTCAATGTGTGATTCTACACTTCGTATGCGAATAAAATATATGTTGTAACTTACAACATATATTTTATTCGAACTTATAACTTGTAAGTTCATGTAATGTATGCGCACCGTTTTCTTTTCAATCTAATGATATGTCTCCACATATTCTTATTCCAAATCGCAAGAAAACCGTCTATTTATTTATGCACATTTTGTTTCATTTTTCAGTTATTCCTGCCCTCATTAGTTATTTAGTTTCTGCTCATGTATCAGTTGCCAGAAAGCTGTCTGATGGCGGATGCATGAAGTACAAGACAGTGTCACTGAGCGTGGCTTTGGCCTCAGCGGGCGCAGTTCAGCGTGCGAGTGCGCCTGTTGTAACGCCGACACCAAGAAAAACGAGCTTCAAGAACGCGCGCGGTGTCATCAGCGAAGCGACTGCAGTATCTGGTAAGCCAACAATTGAGTATGGAGGAACTATTAAAACTGTGTGAATAATGCCGTGAAACTGTTCTTTACCACTTCGCAGTCAAAAAACTAGAGCCAATTCAAATACATGTAGGCCACATAGCACCTATAGCTGGACTTAACTCTATGCATGATACAGCCTGACAATGTGGCACACTTTTAAGGGACTCCTTCAGCAAAGCCAAACTCAAAAATGTAAACGTAGGTTATAGGAGGCAATAGCCACTACGCGAATTATTTTAGATACATTTGATAATATATTACAGGCAGTACAGGCTTATAAGGCGTCACAGGTCATTGGGGGCAATGTAGTTAACTATGTGAACTAATTCAGATATATTTGGTCAAATAATTACAAGCAGTACAGGCTAATAAGGCTTATAAAGCTAATCACATCTTAGTAATATGCCTACGCTATCCCATTTTCAATGTGAGGTCGAGTCTATACGCGGTAGTGATATACGGCGCATGATACAGTTCTATATGAAAAAACCTAAATGTTGGCTATGGCTTAAGTCAAGAAAAAGACTTTGGATAGTTGCATTCACGACGCTTATGTAAAATGTGTTAAAGTTCAGGAGAGCTAGGTGATACACTTTGAAGGCGTTGACAAAATATGTGAAAAATCACTGCCAGACAAATTTTGTTTCTATTCATTCTCGCAGAAACAGCAACAGATAAAGCAGCAAAGCAACAAGCAACAGATAAAGCAACGACAGATAAAGCAAAAAAACAGCAAAAGGCAGCCGAGTCAGTCGGTAATCGCTCGAGGCAGGAGCAGTTTGTGTCGATGGACGGGGGAGTGGCGGAGCTCCTCTACAGACACGGCAGGAAGGAAGTTCACGGCATTCTCAGTGATCTCTCTCAGCACGGCGTAAGAACGCGTTCATTTAACTAATGAAGGACAATGACATTGTCTTGAGTATAAACATAATAGTAACCATATCTAAGGTATGAAAAAATCAGGAGTTTGTGAAAGGGTTCAGAAACGGCGTTCTTGCATTTTTTCACGTGAACCTTGTTTGCAAGGCTAATTGCCAATCCATTAAAGTACATCTACGTTTTTTGTGAGAATGCCCCATCTAAGTTTTGCTGAAGAGTTCCTGCAAAGGTGTTTTAAAAAACGGGTGCTAGTTAAATTCAGAATTTGAGCATTTTAAACGTTTTCTAATCTGTTTTATGTCCATGGTTAAAATTTGGAAACGAATTTTCAAAATGCGGTGTATGAATAAACGCAAATATGTACTCAAGTTTGTCACTATAAACGAATGGCATGCAATTGTTCGAATTTATCTTTATTCACATACAGATCGAGCTTCATTTCATCTATTCCGATCAACGCAAGACCGGCTGCCGTATTCGAGGCCATGCAGCGGGTCTGCCTCTGGCCTCAACGCAGCTCTCGGACCTGACCGGGCGAGTGGAGACGAGGGACCACAAGGTGGAGCCCTTCATGACTCGCTACATGCTCAAGGATGATACTCGCGTCATAGTCGATGCGATATGCTCCAGACGCTTTGTGGTTGTCCGATACCCGGACGAAAGGGCTGCGCAAGACGCCAAAATTGAACTGAAAGCAGAAGCGGGAATTGATACAGATGCAGATGGAATTGATGCTGCGATGAAAGGAAGCAAGGCTGATGTAGATGATGAACAAACAGTTATGAAGCGAGCCAATTCCGATGTGAATAGCGAGAGTAATGGACGTAATGGTAACGCACAGCAAGTCTCGTTGCACACTCACGTCGTGATGAAAAGCACAGGATACGTCATGAAGCTGTTGGTGGGTGATATAGCACGACATCCCGTAGACGTCATCGTTTGCGTTAACACGGAGATGCTGAGTCACGCTGGAAGTGCGGCCAGCGCCCTGCTTAAGGCTGGTAAGATAGAGCGACCCATGATTTGTGCTCTCAGTTGATATTTGTTGAAGACTGTACTGATAAGTTGTGTATCAATGTGGCTAATAAGAAACTTTCAATATGTTAACAGATGTTATCTTTATTTAATTCAGCAATGCGACGTGGACACCAAATTTGAACGATCTTTCTACATAAATCTGTATATAACGGAAATTTCAGTCCATTCAGGGCGGAGTTGCTCACTTTAAGAAAGGAGTTCTGGCTTCTGTTTTTGTATTTCGAGGAGCCAAACTGATTGGTCTTAGCGTGTCAAACACTTTCGACATGTAGCAGTCTAAATAAATAAATATATATATATACTATTTCGCGTTTGCCGTAAAATTGTACGGTAATTATTCGCTATTTTTTGAAAGATATAGTTGCCACAATTGTCATTATTGATATGGAATTTAAGTCGTCTTTTATTACAATTGCAAATTACAATTACAATTACAATTACAAATGCATCCTACATCGGTTGTTTATTGCTTGCATTCAAATCAGTTAAGTTAACATAAAAATATAAAATTACTTAATCGATGAACATTAGGCATATTAGACCTGCGTAATGCCTTTTGCGTTCACAATTTGCACCGTACGGGGCATAGTGAGGTAGCTTCTATGATATTTTAAGGCGGCAACGAGATTCAGACAGAATGCACCGAGTACGTCCGAGAACACGGTCCGCTTCCCCTGGGAAAGGCCTTTTCATCCACCCCTGGAAAACTTTCCTGCCGAGCCTTGGTCCACATTGTTGCTCCCGTCTGGCGCGGTGGAACGCACAGCGAAGAAAAGTATCTGGAGCTAGCTGTTCAGGCTGCTCTTGAGGAAGCGGCCAAGTCTCCCTTACAGAAAACTGTCTCCATGCCTTTTATCGGCAATGGAATTGCCAAGTTCCCGAAGAATAGGGCGGCGAGGATTATTCTGAACGAAGTTGGCGGATATTTAAGTCAAGCATTCTCAACGGTTACCGAAGTGGATATCGTCTGCTGGAACGAAGATGACGCAGCGTGGTTTGCCACAGAGCTGGTTAACATCGCGCAGGAGAATAAGCTAAAGCAGATGCTTGCCACGAAACATGAACTCGAAGAGAACGAAGCAGGTACTGCATTTATAGACTGCAATTAAACTAATCCTATTTGAAGATTCGTGATAACTTGAGATTAATAAAGTGCATTTTTTATTTTAAAATTTAGGATGTAAACAGTTTGCCTAACGATGTGTTTCACTTTTTGTTCAATACACATGTACTGTTTGTTATTAAACGCAATGAGTGCTAATGATCTTTACCGCAGCAGTTCAACTTCAGCTGTTGCTCTACAACAGACACCGATGGTAACAATATGTCGTAGGCGTATATTAAATAACCTACATGTATATAGGCCCTACAAACTGTTTAAATGCATACTGCTGTATGAGAGATGCGAATTCACAAAAATCATTTATTCGTAGGCTAACTAGCTCTAGCTAATAAGGATTTGGAGGTTCTTCTCTATTCTTGTTCATTGAGAGGTGCAAATAACGCGTTCGAACACCGTTCACATCGATGCTGCATGACAGCATTGTGGATACGGGACTTACGGGTGCTTGTCTCTTTGCAATTGCATCGGGTAATTTTATTGCGATTAACCAGTACCTTAGAATTAAGTCATGATTGAATTTGGGTTGATTATTAGGGTAGTATTAAAGTACATGTAAGTTAATCGTAGTATTTGGATTAAGCTATCGTTGGGCTGAGGTTTGACTTAGGTTATAGTTAATTTTACTGAATGTTTCTCTTCTCTGTATTTCCAAAAGCATGACGTTGTCGTATTTTAATCTGATCGATGATGTCTACACGTTTATATAACGTGGGCGGACCCCACCTGGCTGTGTTTCTGGGATATGTGCATGATGATGTTGCTGCCAATCCATTTTGTTAGGCACAGAGAGAGAAGCTCTTGACGAGGGCATTACGCCTATGAAAGATTATGAAGAGGAAGTATATACGAACGAGCTGGAGGACGGAGACTGGAGTGTGGGCTCAACGCCCTGTGTGATAACAACCAGGGAAGGCGTCAACGTTACTCTGCTACTGGGATCCATCGCCGACGAGCGGGTAAAACTCCACTCCTATTGTGTTGCGAAATCCGCCTGTGGCTCATGAGCAATAACGATATGCATGTAGTATTTAGAACTATTCTTACGTAATTCTCGTGATGTCACATCCGGTTAACAAGCCCAAATGACGACCTGACAACCTTTGCCAATCTATCTTCGCTCGTGGCGAATTTGCATATCGGTTGAAAAAAATATTAATAATTGAATCAGCAAACCTAACCAAACTCCAATCATAACCTAATCCTAATCCTAGCGCAATTCTAAACATAAGTTTATTCTGTAAAGGCATTTATTTTGACATTGTCAGTTTCGGAATAACATCCGTTCCTACCCCCACTCCCTACCAAGAGAACCTTTTTGACCCACCCACCTACCTTGAGGAAAGCGACCACCCCACATCAATATGTTATCTTTCATGTTATAGATAATTTAGATCCCCAAGCATGATTCTACCGATGGGTAAAATTAAATAGCCTACCACTTGGGTATCAGTAATGGCCTACACGCCGATCGAGTTTGTCCCTAGGAGGGACCAATAAGGTCACTAATGTTCGAGTTACATCGGTTCTGCTGTCTGTATTCCGGCCATTATCGGAAGAAAGCGTGATGACGCGTCTTATCGGAAGAAAGCGTGATGACGCGTCTTGAGAGAGAATAGGGCTTCAGGAAAGACGCATGCGCTTACACAGCGTCTTCCCGTCGTTTTTCCGCTGTCTTCTCATAAACCATCATATTCGGATGCGATGCCCGTGATGATGAATCTTGCGAGAAGAGGGCGTCGCTAAATACGCGAAATCGATAGTCTACATTTGTAATTTCCAGCGGTCATCTTGCGGGAAGTACTTTTCCGGGAAGCAAGCCCGCAGAACCAATGTACATGTAACTCGGGCTTAAACTGTTCTATGTCCTATTTCACCGTACTCTTGTAACATTGCTGATTCCAGTAGGCCTATCTTGATGGCAGGTTGACGCTATTTTATGCACAAGCGGCGCAGATATGAATCTAGGCGTAGGAGCCGTGTCGAAGAGCCTCCAGGCCGCGGCCGGTCCAGGCCTGCAGACCGAACTGAGGGCTAGGTACCCTCAAGGCCTGATCAGGGGTCAGGTGGGCAAGACCGCGGGGCACGGACTGAACTGCATCAGGGTCCACCACGCCACACTGCTGCACTTGGAGGCCGGATGGACAGCCTCATACGAACAGGTGGAATGTAACAGCCTAAATGGCTGCTTCTTCTCCTTTCTCCTCTCAGCTTTTTAGGCCTGAGTTTATCTAGAGATTCGCATCGAAATTTTTGAATCAATTTGACCCAAATTGCGAATCAAACACAAATTTAATTCGCAATATTTGCGAATCAAAATTAGTATAATTCAGTTTGGAATATATTGAAAGTAATAGCATGGGTTTTGAGTTTCAGTGCACGCGCGGCCCTGTCAGTAACCAATCGACTTACCGACTGTACGAAATGGCGAGACCATATGTATAGCGCATTGTAATGGACTAATAAAATAGGTCTACGCTTGCTTGTATGAAGGCACTTCGTTTAATATTCCTTGCATGGGCTCCAACATTTGCAATACTTTTAATCAAATATACTTTTGTGACTCAACAGTTGTGTGTAAATCATTTGACGATTTTAAGGCGATATAAATGATGCTAATTATGTCGGCTATACTGCTAATCGTAATTGAATTTTATTAACAAAACTGTCAATCAATTTTATGAGATTAAATTACGGCCTGCACTTTTCTTTCCCTTTCTCAGAAGGTTCAGTAGGTTTGTTTGAAATTCACGCAATTCACATTTCAATTATCGTAAATATTGACGCTAGACCTTTGGGTAATTTGTGCTCATTGCATCAGAGTAAACTCGCAGAGCTATAGAACATTGATGGAACCAGTTTTAAATTCATTTTTGTTCTAATATCTTTGGCTCGTGCATGTAGAGGTTAATAGTGTCTTTCTCCCTACGTGTAGGTACTTCACTCCATACTGCGCGAGTCTCTGAATCTGGCCAGCTATGAGAAGATGAGGAGCCTAGCGTGGCCGACCATCGGCTGTGGAAATTTGAAATACCCCGCGGACGTTGTGGCGGCAGCCATGTTCGATGAAGTTCGACTCTTCAGCTCAGCCAATAAGGGCACTACTCTGCGTGACGTCAGAATTGTGATTTACGAAAGCGACCAGGCGACCCTTGAAGTATTTGCGAACGTGTTCCTTGCTTTGCTCTCTCCTGGGAGTGTCGAGGCTGTGCATGACCAAGCTCATCCACCCCCGGCTTCAAGAAAAAAGAGTGGTAGGAACTAGTACAATCTCAAGCTTTTGATTTGTTGAAGGAAGACATTGAATGTTTTATCAATAACGATTACCTATCGCAGCATCCTGGGATACATTGAAGTTGTGTCGACTAACTTTAGCCACCTTTTGAACTCTATTCTAATGGAAATGCATGTATACAGATAGGTATTTGATTTTTTCTCTGACAGTTTGAAATGTTGTAGCTGGTTTTTTATGACCCGAGATCCTTTCTGACGCTAATCACATTAATAAATTTGGCTATCTGGTATATATAGGGAGTTAGCAGCTGACGGTAATTGCGTATTTATCACAGTGATATCAACAATGGTAAAGTAATGGTAAAGTCATGTTTACTTTCTACATGGAAGCCAAATGACTTCAGGCGTCCTCTATCGAGGGCTTGGAGTCCCCATTGGCGTCTCCAATATTGGGCCATAGCAATGAGTGTGCCTATCGAGTACTGTAGAAAGCCCGCACTGCTGGGCATATGTTACTTGAAGGCGCACCGCTTTTTTAAATCAGGCAAACGGCAATAGTGTTGTTTTTCATTGATTGCATTAGCAATTAATTTGCTAATGTCCGAGTGGAAATTGGTGCCATGTCTATCTTTTAGTTTCGGATCTCACGGCGGAGCTTAGAATTGGTGAAATTACTTTCGAGGTAAAGTACGGTGACGTCATGAAGGAGAAGTGTGACGTTGTCGTAAACGACGCCAATGACGACAGGCTGGGCTTGACTCGTGCACTAATTTCGGAGGACGAGTCTACTCCACTTGGTTCTGTACATCTTATATCATTATTAGAGCCTAGTCTAGTAGCCTGCTAATTTATGCGCTGTTCATAGCGGCAACAATTCGCTTATATTTGTTGTGATTTTTGGTCGAATTCACACAAAACCCATTAACGTCAAGCTTCGGATTATAAGTTTGTCGACTTTGTCCGAATCGGCATACATGCTTCGAACTCGGGAGCTGGCTAGTTAGTTCAGAGCAAAGAAGCGGGCATGACACAAGTAGCGCACGGGCCAAATCATTTTGACGGTTGGATTATGATCTACTATTATAACTTAGTATACGTTAGAAGCTTTGTTTTCAATGTAATGGTAGAGTAAATGTGACGCCCCTTATGTTGAGCTGTTTATTACACCGCTCCATAGAAGGGGCGTCTGTTAATCTCGTCCAAGAAGATAATGTCGATGCGTTGGAGATCCTAATCAATCAGAAACTGCATTTCTTCGCCTAAATTACAGCGGTCATAAGTAAAGCTAAGCAGCGGCTTTGTTTACTAAAGAAATGTTTTATTGCATGCAGCGTAGCCAAGGTTATTCATGGTTACAAAGTCTATATCCTTCCCATTCTAGATTGTTGCTCGCAAGTCTGGTCTCTCCATTGTGAAAAAGATATTACACGGCTTGAAGGTGTTCAAAAGGGTTATACCAAACGTTTACCTGGGTTTAAAAATCTAACCTACAGCGAAAGGCTAGTCAAGGCTGGACTAAGCAGTCTTGAACTGCGCCGACTGCAAGTCGACCTTTGTCTTTGTTGTAAAATTACTCACTCACACATTCATTTTAACTCGTTATTCCGAAATAAATACCGGCATTACCAGAGCTTAAAAATAAAAGCTGTCGTGCCAAGACTTGATACCTCCAGATACTTTTTGCCTATCGGACTGCTCGAGCTTGGAACTTGTTCCCACCTCCTATCCTCCTCGTCTGGGTTTCATAAATGTCATCTGCATGGAGCCCATGACGAAAGGAGGTCCCCAATGGCGTCCTTCGACGCCGAAACGGACTATAAACCCAGTATTATTATTATTATTATTATTATTATTATTTTTGAAGAAAGAAACCGTGTGTTTTTTGCCCATTGTCCAATTTAAAGGAAATCTGTTCGTGGAGGACTTGTCCTCTTTGTTTACCTGTTTTTAAATGTTTTAAAAATGATCTTGAAGTCGATTTTCACGCTTATAAGATTTTAAATTATTATGTAGTCTATTTTATTATGTTAAGGTACTGATTGTATAGCGCAGTGATTTAAAAAGTATTTTATGGGAACCATGTTAGAGCCACTAGGGCCTTTAGTCTCCCTTTTCAAGCAGATTGTATTTTAGATATTGTATTGATGTTTTTATTATTTGTGTTCTGTGCTTGAAATAATATTGCGTAATTGGCGTAATAAAATTGCATACATACATACATACAAACACACATACATACATACATACATACATACATACATACATACATACATACATACATACATACATACACACATACAATTCTATTAATATTGAAGCAATTCGTTAATCCTATAATAATTATTGTAGACGCTCGTTAATAACGCTCGTTAATTAAGCTCGTTAATCATACTCGTTAAGTATAGCCACTCATAATCAGCCTTGCTCTCACGCTATAGGTGAACTGACGAATAATGGTATAGCCGTCACTGAAGCCCCGGGTAGCCTCTCCTGCAAGCATGTGTTTCACGTCTGCGCCCAGACGGCGAGAGAGTGGAGGACCTCCCTGCTAAACTGTCTCAAGGAGGCGGAGAGGCGCTCCCTGGCGACCCTGGCGCTGCCTCCACTGGAATTAGGTGAGTGCTCTCCTACTGCTATCTCTTGTCTCCTATGCAAATCTAAGGGCATCCGGCCGTAAAAATGGCTCCGATATAAACGTCAAACCTGTGCTTACATGGACACGACGTTACAGTCTAGTCTGTAGCGCATTGAACGTCAAAAACGATGATTTTTTTGTAAACCCCTCCCTATACCATTGGCTCTGCTATACGTTTAATATTTTCCGCACTGGGTTGCATCGCCAAGGATCAGCCCCCACACCCCCAACACCCCCCCCCCCGAGTATTTGTGCTAAACTCCCCCAAAAAT
>JAQIWG010005416.1:0-14555 GCA_034695025.1 Chamaedrilus cognettii | reverse complement strand
GAAGTCCTAATTGTGCGTGATTTTATTAATATTTTTAGTTTAAAAAAAAAATTGAATCCTTTTAATTGAATAAAAAAAAAATTTTTTGTCCGGTCAGGTGTTCATCCTCACGTCGCTCATCAGCCTGTTTGCATACATCTGGCTCGTGCTCACGCTCATCGTCAACACGCCGGACGTGATGGACCTCTGGGAGGCGCTGTTCACCTTTGCGTTCTTCCCCATTCTCGTCATTCTCGCATATCTCGTCGACAAGAACTGCTTTTGCAAGAAGACGCGCCGCGACGAGGTGGAAGGGGAGCAGCTCAACCAGAGTCAGTCCTCGGTGTTTTTTGTCATCAGTTATAATATACAGAGTGCGTAATGAAAAAGCAACCCCTTGGCGAATTCGTGATAACTCGGCCAAATTTGAGCATTTGTGCACCATATTTGCCGGTTTTTTAGCTGAGTTAATTTTGCACAAGTACCCTAAATTTCAAGCGAATATAGGTATGCATTCAAAAGTTATGAAAGTGTTGTAAAAATAAAAAAAACCAAATCAACCACACATTCGAGCGGCTTGAGGTTTATCGGTTGCAAATATTGCATCAGCAACTGGGCGTTTTTCAAACTATCATAACTTTTGAACGCATGCCTATTTTCGTTATAAATTTGGGGACCTTGTGCCAATTTGTCTTAGCTTCAAACCCTGCAAATATTAAGCAATAATTTTAATTTTTGGTCGAGTGATTGCGAATTCGCTACAGGATTGTTTTTTATGACGCATAGCTATTTAATAATAATGTTGTAGTAATTACTTAATTATTACTTAATTACAGTCCCTTAATCATATTTAGCGACTGTCTGTGAGACTACAAGTTTCAATGCTGTTTAGTTTTACGCTACTTTTTGTGCACTTCTGCCCCTAACTTGAACCCAGGCATCAATTATTGAAATTTGCATGCATATTATGTGATGCAACAAGAGCAATCATTCGAAAAATTAGAAAGTTTGAAGTGACGATTCCGATTCAGATATTCCAAAAAACGAAGAGCTGGCAACGGTTTTCGTTGCTTTGTATGCAATTAATCATTATTTAAAACTTACGCAAATCTCTGGATGAAATGTAGTTAGGCTAATTTTCATTATCGTAATTTGGCATTGTGTAGCGAAAAAATTGAGCTCTGTTGAATTTTTGGTATCCATTAATTTTGACTGAGGAAAACCTGGCTATCTTAACTGCATGCGCAGCAATTTGCGATACATGCGCTCGAGAATAAAAGTAGTAGTTTTCTAAGTGACTGCTCTGTCGTATTCATAGTCCCAGGCGATGATTCCCATGTCAACATGTGTCAGTTTTGGGGGGACGGAGGTTAGTGTGTCTGTGTTACACGTGAAACCTAGTCGGCAGTGTGCGATGCACTTTTTGCGTTTTATTACGAGTTGGATTACTGATTCCTTTGTAGGTTTTTACAACTTGTGTATCCAATTAATACGCAGAGTATTGATGTCTATATCTATGTGTAAGACTTGGAACTTGCTAGTTTAGTCTGTGGATTGTTGTCTTGGGTATATTATAATACTGTGTCTGGCAAAACAGAGATTAAGAAAAAATCTTCTGTTTTTAACTTGTTGTGTGCTGATGTAATTTTGATGTTTTGGGATTTTGCTGTACTCAGTGTCTGAATTATAGATACTTGAGACACAGGAAAAATCTACGACTTAATCTTGTGATATTTATTGTGTTACCATTTTCTTCCGTTGCCTGTGAACTACTCTTCTCTCTCCGCTCCAGTTTTCAGCAATTTGATACTTTTTCTCCTTGTCTACAAGACATGACCTAAAACATGATGAGCTGGATCGGATTAATGAATTTTTTTTCTGAACTCTGCTCATCCCTTGACCTGTATGCATGTTCTGTGGAGTTATAGAACACAGGTAGCCAAACAGTAGTTTCTGCAGCATAGTTTAGAAACGAGATATATAGAAAAGCAGATTTGAGACAAGAAAATTAATCTAAATCCTAGCTAAATGTTATTGAAAACTGCGGTAGCCATTTTGTTCTATATCGGTCAATATCCAATTGTACCTGGAAAGTATTCACATTAAGATGAAGATGGAGATATAAAGTAATGTAAGACTAGATGGTTGAGAAGATTGGATTTGCTGGGCAAGCTAATACTTCTACTTCCTTTCTTCTGATGTGAACTACATTACAGTAACGTGGATTCTAACGATGATCTACAATTCTACCTGCTACTGGGTCAAGCAGTCACTGACAGTGCGCAGTCCTGCCTTCGAGACAATAAAATGGAATATTACAACTAGTCGACAATATTTGTATATAATAGTGCTTTACAGCGCAACAGGGTGGTCAAAGAAAATGCCCGTTCACACATTTTTGTGTACTAAAGCTAAGTATTTTCTGTGAATGCACTAAGAAGCAACTTTTAGTATGCATTGGTATCTTTGCGCTTATTGCTCATGCTAATTTTTTTGTATCTTAGACTTTGTCAATTTTCATCATCATTTAAGAACATTTGAAGATGTTGTATAGGGAGGGGTGAAAGTCTGAGGATATTTGGATCACCGCATAGATTGGGCAAGGTACATCATGAAATAAAAATGCTACCGGTATCTTTGAGATTTTAAAATTTAGAACATACAAATTTTTATAAAGATAATTTATAATAACTTAAATATCATTTATTCATTTTCACTAACTCGATGACCTTTCCATATATACGCGGCCATTGAATATTTTTTTATACAACAAAAGTGCAGAATTTTACTCGGCGTTAGTAATGTCACCACAACTGAGAATTCTGGATGTACATTTCAAGTTTCATTGCACTTTTATGTTGATCGTTTTGAACACATGCTTCACTTTTGATTATGCTGAAGCTTTCGTAGTCTATCCTGACTACACGCTTCCAGAATACAGAGGTCTTTCGCTAGCTGTGGATGGGCTACTTGTGCGTGATGTTGATAGTTGGCGCTTGGTGTTTGCACGATGTTATCAAACAACCGATGTTATCAAACAACCGATAACGTTTTCTTAGCAAGTTTGTCATCCCATGGGTATTGGTCAACCATAATACTGGCCTTTTAGACATTAATTATGTCCCAAAAATCAATGAGTGCGTCAGACTTAGGCAATTCACAACAATTAGTTGAATGCCAATTCTTGAACTATATTGCAAAGCTGCCAGATCTGAGTCGTTTAGGCTACTGTGAAAGGATTTGAAGTGGGCCAACGTAAATGTACATTAAAGTTTAGATTTGTATTAATTACTATTGCTTTTGAGGCCATAGTTTAGCACTGCGCGTAGTGAGAACGCTTTGAAATTGAATGCCATTCGTATCATCCTTCTTTCAATATAATGTTGCTTACAGTGATGTGTGAAGTACAGTGATGTCGGTGTTTTGAATTGGAGAATATTGAATATTCGCTTGTATTAATATTTTGGAATTGCACCGCTTTTATTCCATCCGAACGCGACGGAATGATGGAATAAAGCGTACATTTGTTTGACTAGGGGTGAACCTATGGGCCTAGCCATTCGCCAGTTATGAGTAATAATCTAGTCATTTTGTTCGCTCTCTTCAGTGTATTCTGATTTTTAAAGTACAATGTGGTGCCGGTTTATAACACACTGTAGCCTACCAATGAAATACATTTATCCAGTATAAATTGGAAACCATTGACAGTCATGAAGCTGCTCGTTGCCTTTGTGAACGTGAGCCGCTTATAGTTATCAACAGCGTATACAGTACTTGTGTTTGAATGGTATTGTGGATGACTTCATTTTGCATGTGTGAAAAATGCGTGCAGTTGATGTAAGATATTTAGGGCTACCAGTAAAATGTATTTTCTGTCTTGCAGCCAACAAGTTATCAAACTTTCTGCCTTGGAATCGAAAGAAAGGAAAAAGCAAGCGCACTCAAAGCAGCATAAAGGGTATGTCGATCTGGATTTGTTTGCCTTGAAAATCAGAACTACTGCTCCATTCTTCAACTATGCTATTTTGATTTGATCGAGGTGATGATTTTTGTATGACAAATGCCTTTGCATTAGTGGCATTTAGTGCGGAACAAATGGAGATTAACCTTTACAATCATCGACCATTTATTTGCATTGTCTTCATTGTGGAGCCTAATATCTAAATGCTTATTATAGCATTTATAGAGAAGCTAGAATATTTTTACAGTTCATGGAAGTATCCTGATGTCAGTTGCATGTCATTGTACCATGCATACATGTATAACAGTTAAGTATGATATTTAATAAATTTGGCCTCGATCGATTATTGAATGCAATTTCTGGATAATTTAACGAAATTTTTCTTGCTAGTAAGCCTGCTAGCAGTTAGTATGCTTGTCCAACCATGGTGCTGGACAAGCACCATTCACCAAGCGCCATTCAACGATTGGTGTGGATGATAGATCGCAACATTTTATTACCAGCAACTTGTGCCTCATTTGTGTTCCACAGAAGGAGGAGTGGGTGAGGATCGAATGAGAGAACTCATCAAGGTATGCGAGTATTACTGAGTACTGCTACTCAGTATGCATACTGTAGTAGCAGTGAGTAAATTAACGAGTATAATAAATCTATTCTAAGAACTATCAACCCATAATAGGACTAGCAAACCGTGGCCGCGGTTAAAAAGTTTAATTCGTCACTGTCTTTGTGTTCACAAAATTGAATTGGTTGTCAAAAAGGAGGGTAGTTTTCTTTTCAATAGGGAGGGCGGGGTAACCTGCTGGGTAACCCTCGGTGGGGAGGTGGAGGAGCCAGAGTTTGTTTGATGCCTTGTCTCCTAGGCCTGGCATAAGTTGGGCCTAGATCCGCGTGTGACGGGGCCCCGCAGACTTTGGACCGATGTCATCATCTCCTTAATTGGTTAAGTGTCGGCTTAACTGTTTCCTCCTCCTGAAAGCCCATCCCAATGTGCCGTCGTGGTGTCAGGGCACGTAAGGGCATGTGTCCGTGGCCACAGGCGTCCAACCTGTGCTGGCGCGGATGAGGAAAACGGAAATAATGATGATGATGACGAGTTTTCTTAAATTCAATGGGCCTAACTAATAATTAACTAATGTGTGGCGCTGTCGCCAGGAGCTGCGCGCGATTCACCCGAACCTGACGGAGGAGGAGATGGCACAGCTGGCCACAGCGCGCCTGGCCGAGGAACAGCCGCATGACCGGCTCTGGTACCGCATCAATGCGGTGAAGCAGATGGGCGGCAACCACATGCTCACGCCCACCGTCAACTTCAAACTCAGCAAGGTAGTGGCGTCGTCTTTTTGATCGCCATCTTTTGATCGAACGAACGATTTTTATATGACATTTTGACATTTGCATTATACAGTTAAATGATTAGTACAAATGTCGATTTGCATTCCACCATTAGAAGAATCCCCTCCAAGCCGGGGAATAAAGAAATTTAGGCTTGCAGCGCAGAGTTCCCCGGGCGAATTGTATAAGGCGACTAAAGAGGGGGAAGCGGTCTCTGTGTGGTCCTCCATGCAAAACCGGACTGTAATAGTCTTCATTACTACCCACAGACTCCCAAAAGTAAACCAAGCCTTGAGCAGAAGAAATATTCTGTGACGATGCTTCCAGGTGTACAGCTGCCTCAAGCAGCAGGGGGATCAAACCTGCACGGACATCGTGGAGCCGCCCCCGAACGCGGACTCGGCTGTGGAGGCGGAGGACGGTGCAAAGAAGGCGATGTTGGAGTTCACGGCCACCCAGGCTTCTATCATGGAGAACGATGGAAAGATCACCGTCAGCGTGTTTCGCTCGGGAAAACTCTCTTGTCCAGTTTCCGTCGGGTAATGAAGTTTTTTCTTGGCTTGATTGGTTTATTTCGTGCAAGCTTAAGGATTGCGTGTGGCAACAAAAACTACTACCGTCCGGTGCTGTGCCTCTGGATCAAGAAAAGAACCGCTCTCCCTTTTGGTGAATTTTACGACTCGCTCGGGGCAACTCTCTTGTCCAGTTTATGTCGGGTAAAGGTTCTTTTCTTGTTGTGATTGTTTTGTCTTTTGGGAGTTTAAAAGGACTGTGTATAACAATAAAAGTTGTTATAGTCCAGTTCTATGCCTTGGGACCAGGCAAAGAATCCCTTCCCTGTCTTTAGTCGCCTTTTGCGACTCGCCCGGGGGCTCTGGGCTGTAAACCGATTCTTAGTTCCCCAACTTGCAAAGTTAGTATTGGCACGATTTAATTTAGCTTGCTGAAGTGACTGAAGTTAGTTTGATAAATGTGTTTAAATTTTTTTTACAAATATTGATGCGTTTGGCAATGAAGAGTTTAAAGGTGGTTTGAGAAGATGACTTCATGATTATAGCGATAAATTGTGTTTTTTTGTGGTGTAATTTTTACTCTTGAAAATTAAACTTTCTGCACTGAATGATAAGAGTTCTGAGTTTCAATTTGTCTAGATAATTTTGGATCCGTTGTTTTGTATAATTATATTTAATAGGCATATTCGATTTTTCACTTTTGATTCGAGATAGACAATTGTTGTGTCCTATTTATTGAATGAATCAAAAATTATGTAAATAAATTAAAGATTGATTTTAGAGTGATCGTCTAGAAAAAGAACAAATTCTTACTGCTGTACCACTAGGCAATAAATTTAAGAGAATCTAAAGTCTTGACATCTTCAACTATATTCATTGTATTCTTAATGGATTTTTATAACGCTAAATTACGTAAGTATACGTTACAGCATAGAGACGATAGATGGAAGTGCCGAAGCAAACAAGGACTACATTCCGATCAAGGAGACGCTGATCTTTGCCCCCGGTGAACTGCTGAAACAAGTGGATATTGAGATTGTGGACGACAACGTCTGGGAGCCAGATGAGGTGTTCTTTGTCAAGCTGACTCTCGACCCTGATGATCCCAGTTCAGAGGACGTGGTGCTGGGGAAGAAGGCTATACAGGAAATCACGATAGTCAACGATGACGGTTAGCACTGTGTGTCATGTTGCGGTCATGCTATGGGTGTCGATAAAATACTTCTTGTACGTTGTTTGTGCTAAGCTGTTCTTTCGCTAAAAAAAAATTGAGGGCATTGGCAAGAAGATTATTGTGATTGTTGCAGTGGGCTTGGTGCGCCTGCATTATATATATTATATTATATAATAATAATAATTATTATTTATTGTTATAATTATTAATTATATTACAATTAATATAATTATGATAAATATTATTATTGTATTATATTATAGCATTCATTGGCATGTTTATTATATTGCGTACATAATAAGATTTTTTTTGCTTCTTTCAAAATTTTGTAACAGTATTCTTGTCGCAAGTGTTGAGCATTTAGCTTATTTGTTTTCAAATTACTCGTCTATTTTTTATGGCTGAGCTGTGTTCACGAATGCCATTAAATACTCAACAGTTGGCCTAAGCAAGCTATTTTTTTATTGCTGTGCAATATTTTAATGTATAAGTTTTTGCTGACTAACTTTCACTAATCATTTACTGATTGGTTAACCATTTCTAAAAATCATACTTCTTTCACAATATAATTATTTTGGTACAGTTGTGTAACTGGCATTGTTGTACAGATTATAAATGCAAATTGTGCAACGAGAGTGAATCAGCTGAATTATTCTTTATGTGCATTAGATCCGGGAATGTTTGAGTTTGAGAAGCCGAGCTTCTTTTTCAAGGAAAGCGAAGGCGCGGCCAAACTGACGATCATCCGTAATGGTGGTGCTGATGGGCAAGTGACACTCACCTGGAAGACGGAAGACATGACGGCCATTTCCGGTCGGGACTACCAGGGCGGTGAAGGTGTGATTGTGTTTGAACACGGAGAGACGAGCAAGGTTCTGGAAATACCAATTACCGACGATGAGGTCGGTCAGCTTGGTGATGTTTTATGGCGTTAAGGTCTCTTTCACCCATGCATGTTTTGCATGCAATTTTGCATGCAATCGTGTGAAGGCGGACGGACGACCGTTGTCATGACAACGGTTTCCTTAACTGGGTTTCATGCACGGCTTGTTCCTTAACTGGGTTTCATGCATGGCTTGCATGAAACCCAGTTAAGAACCCCTTTACTGTTTACATTGTAATTTGCTTAACATGGTTGCATGCAAAAGTGCACACAAAATTGCATGTAAAGTTGCATGCAAAATGTGCATTGTGGAAAGTAAGCCTTAGTTGGATATTTTTATTTGATTTTATTTGAGACCGATTGTAGTGCATTTGAGATTTTGATGACTAGGCTTATTGACAGAAACAGATGCTGGGATCAATATTAATTGAATCTGATCATACCGTAGCGGATGCAAGAAAAATTTTAGGGGGAGGGTGTGAGCCATCTTTCTTTTATAGGGGTAAAATGATGAAATATTATCATGGCCAGGAGTAAAATTTGAAGACAAGACACCAAAATTCTTATTAGGGGGGCCAAATGGCTACCCCAATGGATCCCCCGCTGTGATTGGAGGCGGATTATTACAGGAATCAGAGACTAGAATATGATATTAAATGAATCGCATTATGGGATGTTTATTCATTGAATCATATATTAGCATCCAATGACATCTTAACTATTATTCTACGATAGGATGATTATCAATAGAATCTTGTGCCTTACGCTTGTGCTATGCTGGTGTACCATGCTGATTACTCTTTTGGATGAAAGATTTACTTTTCGATAATGGCTTAGGTGGCGTCTGGACAAGAATTTCTTTAAGCTAGATTTGTTTCCCTATTTGTCTAAGCATGAACGAGCTAAGATTTCATACACTGTTTGTTTCTCTCTCATTTATTGCTGCCAGGGCAACTCAAGTGAAAGTGAAAATTGTGCGAAATGAAAGAAAAATTAAATTGTTCATATAGCGGGAGGGATTAGTTGATGAAAATTACTTTTGTCGTGAAAACGAAAGGCAAGAAGGGGTCATAATTAAATCAAATATGATAGACAATCTGCTTGAGTAGGAATTGTATGACAATAGGAATTGGAGGGTCAAGGTCGTTTTGGAATTGTTGAGTGCCCAGAACCATCCATGTAGCAGTATATTAGAGAGAAAGCAAAATTTAGTAATGTCTATAAGTGATTGAGCTACTGTGAGAGTTCCCTTGCGATTCAGATGGCAGAGAAGAACGAAAGTTTTAAAGTCGATCTTATGGACGTGGACTGTGAAGGCGCAAAGATTGGAAGGATAAGAAAAACAATTGTCACCGTGGTCGACGACGATGGTGAGCGCTAATTTTTATATTACCGGTACCTTTAAATCAGGGGTTCTCAACCTGCGGCACGCGTGCCAAAAGTGGCACGCCATCACTTTTCAAGTGGCATGCGGAACCGCTGCTGAAAGAGCCACATTTGCACCCGTCGATGTTGCTAGGCGTGGCACTTTGGCACGCGTCTATAGACAAGGACTGTTAAGAACGATATAAAAAAATTCTGTCAGCACCCCCACCCCCACCCCCCGGTCGTGAGTTTCGCAGGAGAAGGAGAGTGGCATGTGAAGCAAGAATGTGGCACGCGGCAGAAAAAGGAAAAAGGTTGGGAACCACTGCTTTAAATTGCTCGCAAATAAAATGTTGGAGAAAAGTTAAGAAGATGTATCCGCAGAAACTATGTGCGGAGTTAGTTTTGTTTGGAATCATGTTATGGTCAACAGAACTAAATAGCAAAGAAAATGTTGGCCGGTGGCAGTCAAATAAAATCGAGCCTTAGCAACCCAACTCTGCTGACTCCAAATCAACAAGATTAGATAAAAGTGAGCATTTATAAAGCTGCGCTCTGAAGCAAGTAATGAAGTACACTAGAAAGTATCAAAAAGAATAAGGCTGAAATATCCTGTACTATATAGGCCATAGGCCTATATAACGATGATTTATCTGATGAACATTGTCCGATTGATTGTGTATCTGATCATGTTTCTGTATATGCGATTGTGCGATATGTAGAGTTCAGATATTCGCAACACTTCAGTAAATGGCTGCGGCAGTGTTATTACTTTATGTCAGCGCGTGCAAGATTATTTGTGGTGTCCTCCGCCCCAGAGTACACGGGCATGGTGAACCGCCTGATGATGTCGGTCAACCTCAACATGGATTCGATGCGGGTGGACGCGAGCACGTGGGCGGACCAGTTCCGCAACGCGATGAACGTCAACGGAGGCGACCTGGAGAGCGCGACGACGCTCGATTACGTCATGCATCTACTCACTTTTGGATGGAAGGTTGCATATTATATATTTTTAGCTACTGGCAAGTTTATCTGTCGTTGAATTTTGACTTTTTTGTAAAGTTAACGCAAGAAGAATGGTACATAAGCGCCCTCTGTATCATTTATGGAAATGGACGGACTCAGAATTTAAATTGTATAAGTTGGTGTATATTTCCATTTGTTCATGTGTGTTAATTTTTCTTCTTTATGTTTTCATTTCGATTTGTATATGTTCCGTGTATTGTAAACTTCATTTTCTAATGCGCAGTGATATGAGGGAAGTCTAGTGTTAACTGATCAATGGAAGTCATGCTAAATAATTTTCTAGTTAATTACGTATGTATTGTATTCAAATTTCTTTCTATTTGAGAATTCTATTGCAGAATTCTCTCTAAAGAGCTCTTGCTATAATGGCTTACACAGCTGTATATTGCACATCCTTATTTGTATTTAGTTTTTTGCGCTGTCCTCATGACGAAGTAACGATATCAAACGTCGCGTATTTTTGTGTTTATTTAGTTGATATTTGCGTTGGTGCCGCCGCCATACATCCTCAACGGTTGGGTGGCCTTCTTTGTGTCGCTGCTCCTGATTGGTCTGCTGACCGCCATTGTTGGCGACCTGGCGGCCATTTTTGGTTGTCTTGTCGGACTCGAGGATACCGTCACTTCCATTACATTCGTGGCGCTCGGTACCAGTCTACCAGATCTGTTCGCCAGCAAGCAGGTACAGTACGAGCCTGTGTGGTCTAGTGGTATCTTCACTGGACTGCCGTGCTAGAAGTCCGGGGTTCAATCCCCACTCTAGTTATACATAGAATTCTATTTCTCAGCTTGTAAAAGTCTTCCAACCAGGGTGGGACTATAAAGACTGGTCTGGTGTCGTTGATGACGCAAATCGGCTGCCAGCGACGAGCGATGGGTGGAAATTCCTTAGGCATCGCTCTCAAACAAATAGGCTGACAAGATTCACATGCAAAGAGGATGAAGCGTTGTGACAAATTATGACAGTCACTTCGTGCATCCATTGGCAGGGCGGTCTAAATTCATCTGCCACGTCCTTGATGTCGACTTCGGACGCCGAAACGGACGTTAAACTCAACATCATCAATATCATCAGTAGCGCTTTCTGTTTTTAAATAGTCGATTTTCTTCTAAAATCTTTGTTTTAAATAGTCGATTTTCTTCTAAAAACTTTGTAAACTGTGAAGTATGCCGGTTTGATATCGAACAACAATAGTTGATTTTTAGTTTTTACTCTTTGTTAATGGTGATCTGATCTTTTCGCTTGCTTTTTTGTTTGTTTAGTATTGCATGCGTGTATGTTCCTTTCATTCGCCAGGCAGCGCTGATGGATAAGACTGCAGACAATGCCATTGGGAACGTGATGGGTAGTAACTCAGTGAACGTCTTCCTAGGCCTCGGGCTGCCGTGGACCATAGCTGCCATCTATTGGAAATTTCAGGTCGGCACTTTACAAAGTACAAGATCTCGGTGATATTGATAAAATCTAAATATAATTTCTAAGCAAAAAGCTACAACCATGAGGATATTGATTCAGCATGTTGTGTTTTATTGCTATGCGAAAAATGTGTGTTTTGCTTAAATTTTAGTATCGAAATCCTACGTTAAATTTTTGTGCTGTTGTAATGCACCAAGTGATTCTTGCCGATTCTTCCAAGCGATCCATGCCGTGCACGATTGCAGGCTCCGTCCCTTCTAGACCCTAGCTCCTAACCCTAACTACACAAAGTAAGGGTCCACGATGTATTTTTTACACGCAGAGTTGCATGCATGAAAAATTTGTTTTTGAAATAAAAACATCGAGCTAATGCAATTGACTACAGCCTAGCACTGCGAGCCGACGCGCGGCGCGACAGTCAATGGAACTGTGACGTCACTTCAGTGCTGTAGTTAGTTATAAACTTTTCATGCATCAAATCTGCAAAAAATGTATCGTTGAACATGGGCCAAAGTCCTCCTTTTCACGACCCATATTTTGCAGACAATTTACATGCAATTTTGCATGGAATATTGCACACAACCATGTTAAGAAAATGACAATGTAAAATGTCCTTAACTGGGCTTCATGCAAGCCGTGCATGAAACGGAGTTAAAGAAGTCGTTGTCATGACAGCGGTCGTCCGTCAGCCTTAATACGGTAGCATGCAAAATTGCTTGTAAAATTGCATGCAATCTATGCATGGCTGAAAGAGACCCTAACAAAAGTTGAGATTTTCTTGCTGAATGTTTTCCCCCAGGGCGAGCCGTTCAGAGTCCCGGTGGGGGCGCTCGGTTTCGGTGTCGTGGTGTATGTCATTGGCGCGACCATCTGCATCACGTTCCTCCTGATCCGGCGGTTCGTGCCCTTCATGGGACGCGCAGAACTGGGCGGCCCGAAAGGACCCAAGTACTTCACCGCGGTCATGTTCATCCTCATTTGGTTCGTCTACATACTGCTGTCCTCGCTGAAGGCTTACAAGCACATCTCTATCGGAGGAGAGTAAACTGTGGAAATCCCAGGACTGATATTGCGTCCAAATCATGAAAGCTTTGAAGTGCGGCCGGACACAAAGAGTGCGCTTATAATGATAGTAATAATAATAATTAGTTTAGAGTCTGTTTCTGCGTCCAGGGACGACATCGGGGACCTAATTGCTTAGATTGTGACGATGTAGACTAATAAACCTTTGTCAAAATGGCGGATCAGTGGGGTCATTTGTCTGCGACTAATGCGAGGTCCAGTTCTTGTTCTGTAGTCTTTGTTCCAGTCCACTGGTGGATGGCTGAGTAGACCCGCTCTCAAAACATTTGATAAACCGAGTGTCAAAATGGCGGATCACTGGAGTCATTTGTCTCTGACCAATTCGATGTCCAGTTCCTGTTCGGTGGTTTTTGGCTGCAACGTTATCTTAAGAGCTGTGTGTTGAACTGCTGGATGTCGATGTTTCCCATTGTCAAATTTATCTTTGAATCCGATTAACGTTAATCAGATTAATTGTGATCAACGTGATTTGTTGAGCGTGCTTTGGATATTGCTGTACAATATATTTCACTTTTATTCTTGGGAGAAGATATTAAACAATTATTGAACTCATTACATAAACTATGCCTACGTTCTATCAAGATAATTTTCATATCATATACCTCTCTTAATTATTTAGGTGATATTTTGATTGTCACATGCAACAGAACAAAATCGATGACTACAATTTTTTTTTACCCATACGGTACTTGCATGAAAGCGAATACGATAGTTCCTTCCTTGCCTAAAAGATTCAACAGTCCCGCTTCTTGTTTGGCATCCGCATAACAAAGACGTAGGTTTTTGAGAATAAAAAACTTTCTGATTTACTCCCCTCTCCCTTTCTCTCTCTACTAGAACATTTTTCTGTCATGTTGAAAGCGAATCGCTTTCTAGAATCGCTGTAAATATTTGTCGATCATATATTCAGGATTGATAACTGGCATTCCAACTTTCAGTGCCTATGCCTTTGTTTGGCATAGAAACGTTACTGTGTGAAATTATACTGTAAGGTCAACACTAATCTAGTAGTCAGCTTGATATTACTTGTAGCCGCTTTGGATTAGAATCAGTTGCTAACTAAATGTACGTATTATATATGTGTTAATTAACTGCCACTGCATTTAAAATGCCGATCAGTGAATGTAATAATTTTAGCCGATTACTTAGTAGCGCACTGACTAGTTGATTATTTTGTATGAAGCGATGTAGAATTTAGTTTTGCTTTATTTTATGATTGATTGCACAAGCATTCCATTTCAGTTCATTAGATCACGATGATATGATTGTATAAACAGCAATAGGAGCTAAGTTGATGCTACATTTAATATTCTGCTATTGAATGTGAGTTGCAAAACCTGCTTCTTTTTGGTGAAGGTTGTGAAACGTTTTTATTTAATTCTATGGACTCTGCCTCTCAAAAACTGTAGAATTTTTTCTTGATGGTCCTCGGATTTAAACTTTTGTAAGAGCAGATCACTGAACTCTGCTTTTTTATGCAAGATAGACTCCCCATATTGGGCCTACCGTCTTCCTTAACGCACATTAACATTGTACCTTCAGCTACTGGCCTCCACAGTTCACTTCACGAGTTCATAACATTGGTTGAAACTCACAATTAATCTATTGTTTGAAACTTAGTAGGCTTCTTCGCATTTCTGTTCATTTTCAGAAATGTTGTTTTATTTATTGACATCTTTGTTTTTAGTCGATGTTCTAAGGCCGGTCGCTAGACTTTGATTTAAAGTGCGATTTTATTTTGTAGTCCAAATTAGCCTATCAGATTATTCGATACAATTCTTTCATATATTTTCATCGGTTAATTCGGACTACAAAATA
>JAQIWG010005415.1:0-14557 GCA_034695025.1 Chamaedrilus cognettii | reverse complement strand
ATTACGCTTGTTAAATTGATTTTTTGAACTTTTTACGCAAACATTCGTAACTTTTGAACTGAAACATATTTCAAAATAAAATTTGGTTGTCTTGTTGCAAATTATCTCAGCTACAATCCTTGCAAATATGAAACAAGAATATTAATTTTGACTGAGTTATCGCGATATCGCTAGGGGGTTATTTTTTTTTGACTCACTCTGTATATGGGATGCATCCCTTTGAGTTTGACTGTTGATGTACGAAGATTAAACTTTTTGGTTAGCATCAGTAATATCAGCAATAACATATTACATTATCTTCCTCATTGGAATAAAGATTATGCACTGTTATGCAGAAAATATAATATATCTGACACTAAGGTTATGCCTAATTTCAAGATTCTAATGAATGATTTCTTCAGGGCATCGTTGGAACTCTGATTCTTTGATTCGAGAGGCGCTCTTGTCATCAGAAGTGCTTCTCGAGTCGCGAGTCAGAAAAACCTTTAGACTGTGGGCTTGCCTATGTTGAATCTGATGTCTGGCATCATTTTATTATGCATTTATGAACAAAAGATATATATTAATATAAAATCTAAAATTGCAGGTATTTTTTCAATTAATATCAATCAATATCAGAATAGCTATTGATAAATAACTAAGCATAGAAATGTGTCATTGGTCCAGTGCAACGTCTCTACATCGCGGAGAATCCTTGGGCCGAGTTAAATATTTAGCTATTTACACGGAATGGACTACAGTCATCATCTACATTGAGTTTAGCTTCATAGAGAAAAACAACCTGAATACAGAATACTCAATACTGCATGAATTCAACAACCGATTCAGAAATATGAATTGAAACGATGTCCTGCCAACATACTCCAACATTATCTGCATTTAAGAACTGCAACTTGTTCAATGCCAACTCTAAAAAGTAGAATTTTTCTGTTTTGTGTCATCAATTGACAAAAACTCATTCTTTCTGCGTAATCTGAAATCAACACTTACAACTGATACATCAAACCGTAACACATACGAATTTATCGCAAAGCTTTCACAAGCGTTCATTCATCCACACCAATTTTGGCAAATTCACCCACGATACGGCTACTTATTAAAAGGGAAAGTCATTGACACATACCTCAATAGTAGTTGAGAATATTTCCTTGAAGGTAATGGGATTCATCATGATGTACTGAAAACAAGCACTCTTTTCTGACCACAAAATACTGAGCTCATTGTTTCAAATGACAGCTAAAAAATTATTCAAATTGCTTTACTTAAATATTACAACACTTGCTACAATAGAATTGATAGCTACAATAGAATAGATTTCAAACTAACAGTTACACATAATAAATAAATAAAACAACAACAACAATAAATAACAATAAATAAAACAAACTACTACAACACTTACTACAACAGAATTAATAGCTACAATAGAATAGATTTTATCAACATGCAGGTACAAATAATAAATTAGCAATCTGTATTGACTGAGCGCGACATTTCTAAGCTCAGCCATTTTAAAGTTGAATCTGCCTTGAAACGAAAGATCTATCTCAATATCAGAGCAATGAAGCAAGCGAGACGAATCACATTATTGGAAAAGTGAAGCAACTCGGACAAAAAACTCTTTGGTTGGTCGCAGGGAAGTCTGTCTGTGGACACGCCTGTGGAAGTCTGTCTGTGGACACGCCTGTGGAAGTCTGTCTTTGGACACGCCTGTGGAAGTCTGTCTGTGGATACGCCTGTGGAAGTCTGTCTGTGGATAAGCCTGTCTGTTACTGGTTAACATTAGAGCACTAGCTCAGAGTGGCGCCAGTGGTGAGCACAGTTGGAGCATGGAAGACTTACGACTCCGGCGAGGTGCTCGAGAACCTCCTTTTCTTCTTTCGTGCGCACCGACTGAACCCTAGCGACACACAGCAGCGCACTGTCTCACACCCACAGCATCAGAAACAACCTAATGGTGAAATTACACCTTTCGGTCAAAACGAAGGAAGCGGTCAAAACGAAGGAAGCGGTCAAAACGAAGGAAGCGGTCAAAACGAAGGAAGCGGTCAAAACGAAGAAAGCGGTCAAAACGAAGGAAGCGGTCAAAACGAAGGAAGTCTTGTTGTTAAGGATCATGATGTCATGTCGGCTGGACGAGTTCTATAGTAATCTATACGACTTTAGTTCTTAACGACAAAACTTCCTTCGTTTTGACCAAAAGGTGTGCACGCCACGACAAAACGACCGCAAGCCGTCGGCGTCTCTGCGGCCTTTTAGTACTGTCCTTAACGACAAGACTTCCTTCGTTTTGACTGCTTCCTTCGTTTTGACCGAAAGGTGTAATTTCACCATAAGAAACCTAGAAACTAACTATAATAAGCAACCACAGTTAGCTTCTGCTGTTGATTAACATACATAACTATAAGTCAGTGGTTATATAGACTATAACTACAGTCAGTGTCTGTTACAGACGTTGTAGCTACAAGGGCTAACCATAGCTACCCAGCTCAAATTTTCGGATAAGAAAACTGACACCACGATAGACAAAGTAACTTGCGCAGCAGAAAATATGACTCTTTGAAAAACTCATAGCATATTGACAATGGTTGATTTGAGAGCAAGTCACTAAGTATACCATGCATGTGTCGGAGATGACACCTTCGTGCACCAAAATTGGCTAGCGAGTACTAGTAAATAAGTTAAATTTGGCATGCACACGCTGGTGCCTTGGTGTGAGTCTGGGTGTGTACTCACGCGGGTGCCTTGGTATGAGTCTGGGTGTGTACTAACGCGGGTGCCTTGGTGTGAGTCTGGGTGTGTACTCACGCGGGTGCCTTGGTGTGAGTCTGGGTGTGTACTCACGCGGGTGCCTTGGTGTGTGTCTGGGTGGCAGGGTTGAGGTTGATGGTGTAGATGTCGAGAGCCTGCAGGGCATACTGCAGCAGCCGAATGTAGACGAGCGTCTCTTTGGGGAGAAACTGCTTGTTCTGAACCATCATCACATCTAGCACACAGCACACGCACATCACGACTAGCACACAGCACAGCATCACATCACCACGTCTAACATACAGCACAGCATCACATCACCACGTCCACCACGCAGCACCGCATCATGTGCCAACTTTATCACCATCAGCACTATCATAGTCATCACATCACAGCAACATCTCATCTGCCCTTACACCATCAGCCCCACACAACACACCATAACAAGACACTATCTGTACACAACATACACTCATCGCATCCTCATCAACACCATCACATCTACCATTACAATTACATCTAGTCTACATATACATCTACCACACATACACGCCCCAGCATCCACAACCCCACAGACCCTAGAAAACTTAATTTCCTTAAAATAGAGTAAAGTATCAACAAAGCTAAGGCCATTAGAGGATCATTTGTTAAACGAGAGAAGATTTGTAGTTTAAGTTTGTAGTTAGTTTGTAGTTTAGTTTAAGTTTTATGTGTAGTAACAAAGCCTATTCCAGTAAGGTTCTGTGCACGGAGCTGGCACAAAACTGCTTCCCCTTCTTAGTCGCCTTTCAAGACTCACCCGGGGAGCTCTGGGCTGCAAGCCAATTCTTTGTTTCCCGGCCTGCAGGGGTCAATTTAGATCTGAGAACATCCAAATAACTCTCTACTTAATATTTAATCAAACGACTGGCCCTATTAACCAGAAGACTTCACAACTCAAAGCATCAACGAAGCCAAGGTCGGCAGAAGGTCTTAGATCGCCGTACACACCGAGCGCGGAGGTCTTGCAAGAGGAGATGCCCCACGTGATGGTCTTCACGCCCGATACAAGTGTCTTGACCAACCCTCGGCTGTCCAGCACACTGTAGCTCTGGGTCATGTTGGTGAACACACCCGCTTTGCCTCCCTACAACCAACCAACACGCTGTAGCTGTGAGTCATTTTGTTGAACACTCCCGCCTTGACTCCCTGCAACCAACGAACACACTGTAGCTGTGAGCGCATCTCGCCATGCTTTCATATCACACACATCTCGCCATGCTTTCACACACGTCTCGGTGCTTTCATATCACACACATCTCTCCATGCTTTCATATCACACACATCTCTCCATGCTTCCATGTCCACACATCTCTCCATGCTTCCATGTCCACACAACTCTCCATGCTTTCATGTCCACACAACTCTCCATGCTTCCATGTCCACACATCTCTCCATGCTTCCATGTCCACACAACTCTCCATGCTTTTCCGGTCTACCCCTGGATCCTTTCCTCTGAATCTCCAATGTACTAACTTTCTCACACATCGCATAAGCTTAGCTAAAGCTCACCTTGTCATCCTTATCAAGACTGCCCCCAAGGGCCATGGGCCCCAGGCCCAGCGCGCCGGCAGACAGCCCCACCGAGGGCGCCTTGTTCTCCTCTTTTATCTCTACACCTCCCTTGCCGTCGACCCCCGACCCGGCGGTCAGACCGGAAGGGGTGGGGGGTATTCCCAGGGGAGGGGAGGTACGACCCCCCCCAGTTGTGGTACCCGTGGACTTGCCATTCTCCAGTTTGCTAAAACAGAATTACACATTGTCATCGATTAGCTGCAAAGCTTTAGCTGTTGTTCATTAATTAGGCCGCATCACACGTAGTCTAGACTTCAATATGCTTCCGAGTCAGAAAAGAATGTGAAATACTACCTTTTACAACAAATCTGTCATAATTTGTGAAATGCTGCTTCATTTGCTTGCTCAAAGAATCTGTTTCAACACAAATACATGAATCAAGCAATCAAACAGTAGCACCCACGTCTTCCGTCGTGTGTGGACGCAAAACACTGAGAACACTTTGAACACCAGCAGTAACTGAATTTAGGCGAATTCTAGTTGGTCACTCTGCCGGGCACGTGTGACAAGCAACTTATCAAAGATCAACGCCAATGTGCACAAAATGTGACACTGTGATATGCATGAGAAAAGAAATAGATAAAATTGGTTAGAAATATAATCGTACATCACCATAACCGCTTTCATTTGGCTTCTACAATAGTCTGTCATCAACTTCAAGATAATTCAATCAGGTTTTAAATGTTTCCAACAATGCTAGGTCACGAGACAGAACAAATATTTCAAAGACTAAGGTAAACACAATACACATCTCAAATAGCAACTTACCATTTGTTGACAAAATACGGAATCTGACACTCGGCGATCGTCTTGAACTTGAGAACGAAGACTTCGAGCATACGAACAAACAGCTCTCGACCCTGCACAGTCACTGGGCTGCTAAGCAGCTTAACAACAAAAACACTAGCTGGCAATCATCATTTCAAGATGATTATTTTCTGGTTGATGACTGGAAGGGCATCTGACTGCACAAAATCCAGCTTCAGCAGTCCCATAACATCTATAGAAAGATAGAATAGAAAGCATCTATACTCGTTTTAAAACAAGGACATTTATTCATACAGACGACGAAAACAGCGTATCAGATTTCCGGCGACAGCCGATTAACCTGTCCAACCCCTTGACTGCACGAAGACCAGGGGCCTCATTCATGAAGCGACCTTATGACAATCTTAGTTCTAAGATTGTCTTAAAAGAATCAATAAATTTTTTATCGTTTTTATTGGAAACTCTGCACTGTCACGCGCGAACCAAATGATGATGTCACAGCGGTCGGCGAATGAATTTAATTTTGTTTTAAATTGCAGTTAGGATCAAATTTAAGATAATCTTACGAAATGTACGTGAATGAGGCCCCAGGGTCACTATATAGCAACCTGCATGCAGCATGCTATACAAAAAGTATACATGTTCATCAAAATGGAAAAAATGAAATAGCCTAGAGTCAGCGGACGGAATATGTCGAACGCTTATAATGAATTTTTCTGCAAATTGCCAAAATTTTGTTCCATTCGTCTTTTTCTGCTCTCTCTTTGTAGTATCTTTTAATTTTGTTTTAATTTTTATAGATCCTTTGTCGTCAGAAGGTCAATTACTGGTTCCGTGAACAGCGCAATAATCTAACATATTCCAGCTGACAGGATTGATATGCCGTTAAAAATGACGAAAAAATCTTGAGGTCAATTTCTGTTCGGACCCAGATGATAATAATAATAATCTTCGGACAATTTTTTAGAGCGCCGTAACATGACCGAAGTCATCACAAGGGCGCCGCACACAATCCAATATTACAACAGTCAGAAAAATTGCAGTTCGACACCACTCATACACGCGAAAGAAACCCATATCCCACCAAAGAACAACAGTTTGTCAACAGTCAATGGAAACCTGCTATCCAGCCAAATTAATTACAAATATGATCTGGTAAAGAGTTCAGTTTTGCCAGAGCAGGCAGTGGTGCGTACGTTTCCGTTCTCGAGGTCGCTCTTGGCGCGGATGCACTCGACGAGGTTGAGCAGCAGCTTGCAGGACATGTTCTGTATGCTGCATGGCAGCGTCTCGTCGTGCACGTTCTTAGAGAACAGGTTCACCGCCAGCGCGAGGTCGCTCAGCGAGAGGCTCTGACGAATGTGGTGGACGAGGTCCGCCAGGGTGCTGTACGCCAGCGGCCTGAGCATCACACGCACCACACCAAGGTGTTGTATGACAGGCACCACATCCACCCATACCAGAGTGCTGTCCACCAGAGGTCTGAGCACCACACGCACCCACATCACGGTGACATATGACAGACACCACATGCACTCACACCGGGGTTCAGTAAGACAGCGGCCTGAGCACCTCACGCACCCACACTAACACTAGAGTGCTGCGTACCAGCGGCCTGAGCACCACACACCACACCAAGAAGAATACTGCACGCTAGCAGCAATTTATCATCAACCCAACAACACACTGATTAGCAGGATAAACAGAACGGCTGCTCACCGCAGAGACTCGTAGGTCGTCCACCCGTGACCGATGAGCACGCCCTCGTCAAACAGCTTCTCAATGCACGGCACAAACTCTGCAGCATCACAGCACTAGTTGCAACATCCCAGCAGACGCTGCTGCAACACTACCGCATACGCTGCAACATCGCAGCACGCGCTGTAATATAGCACACACCGCAGCATAACTCACTAGCGCAGATGCTGGTGCATACAACAAGTGCGGTACTACTCACAAGTGCGAAGCTGCGGTGCTACTCATTGGTGCAAATAAACACTGCGCTACTCACTGGTGCGGAGGTCGGTGGAGAGGATGTGCCGCGCGGCAATGAGCAGCTCCTTGCGGAGGTGCGCGACCTCCTGTGGACACAGCGTGAGCAGCCCGAGCATGCCGCGCACCATCTGCGCCGAGTGAGCGCCGATCGACTCGCTGTAGATACGGATGACGTACGCGAGGAACGAAAGCGTCTTCACCTGAGCCGCGATGAAGTCGACGAACGTCTCGCGGTTGAACGACGGCAGCGCACGACTGTAAGCACACAGCGTGTGACTGTAGCACTGACTGCAAGCACACAGCACTAAATCAGGCACTCACTACAGTGAGGGATTGGAGAAAGATGATCCACAGACTCTTGTACAGTGGTGGGTTGTAGAGAGATGGTCCACAGACCTTTGCACAGTGGTGGGCTGTAGAGAGCTGGTCCACAGACCTTTGTACAGTGGTGGGTTGTAAAGAGATGGTCCCCAGACCTTTGCACAGTGGTGGGCTATAGAGAGATAGTCCCCCACCTTTGTACAGTGGTAGGCTGTAGAGAGAGATGATCCCCAGATCTTTGTACAGTGGTGGGCTGCAGAGAGATGGTCTCCCACCTTTGTGCAGTTGTGGGCTGCAGAGAGAGATTGTCCACAGACCTTTGTACAGTGGTGGGCTGTAGAGAGATGATCCCCAGACCTTTGCACAGTGGTGGGCTGTAGAGAGATGGTCTCCATGATGTAGGGCACAAACTCGCCGACGTCGTCGTGCACGTTCTGCTTGTAGAGCTGGTACATGAGGACGACGATGATCGGCAGCTCGGCCAGCACCTTGAGCGACTGGGAGGCACGCGGGATCAGGTTATACTGCACACCAACCAGCACGCTGGTGTACTTAGGTGCCCAATGTAAGCATATATTGAGTCCAGGGGCCTGTTTCTCAAAATATCTTATGCAGATTTTAGTCTTAATAAGTTCATAAGATAATCTTAGGCAAATTATAGCATTTGTTATTTCAAACTCTGCACCACCACCGTGATACGTGAAATAAACCAAATGATGACGTCATGGCGGTCGGCGGTTGAATTTAATTTCTTTCATATTCTATTTAAGAATAAGTTTAGGCATAAGCTTTAGGACCTATGAGAAACCGGCCCCCGGTGTATGTATGGTTAGTGCCCGGTGTACGTACGGGGAACTCCCGGTGTACGTACGGTGAGCGCCTGGTTCTCCATGTTCTTCTTTTCCGTGGTGATGGTGGTGAGCGAGAAGGTGTCGGCGAGGCTCGCCTCAATGTTGACGTCGCTGAGGTCCTTGACGCGCAGCTGCAGGCGCTGCTCAAACATGCGCTGCATGACGTGCGGCAGGCGCCGGTAGATGTCCAGCACGTAGCGCAGGAACTGAGCCACCTGGCCACCAACAGGCACCTTAACTGAGCCACCTAGCGACCAACAGGCACCTTAACTGAGCCACCTGGCGACCAACAGGTACCTTAACTGAGCCATCTGGCGACCAACAGGCACCTTAACTGAGCCACCTGGCGACCAACAGGCACCTTAACTGAGCCATCTGGCGACCAACAGGCACCTTAACTGAGCCACCTGGCGACCAACAGGCACCTTAACTGAGCCACCTGGTGAAAAACAGGCACCTTAGCGGTGACAGCCACTGCCTCAGCAACTACAACTATAACCTAAGTTACCTTAACCACAACTTCAGCAACCATACACACAACCATAACCTCGACCCGTCAACATAACCTCATCAACCATAGATATAACATCGTCAATGATAAACCTAACTACATCAACCATAAACATTACCCAATCAACTGCAATCTAACCCAATCTAACCCTCATCATCTACAGACATTATCTCATCAACAATATCCAAAACCTTTTCAAAAGTAACCAAAACCTCATTGATGGTATCACAAGCACATCGATGACAACCAAAACCATAACCTTCTTCAGATCTATTATTCAGATCAGTGTATTTGGCGCATATTTATTACGTTTTGTAATACTGTTGCTTATGTTATTCCTATGTAAAACGGGCATGCAAATTATTATTGAAGATTACTGTTCGGGCTATGATATTAGTTACTAGTGTAAAAAATATGCCATCAATTTTATTGCCGTAGGTCGAGCCTGAATCACTTCTAACATTCTTCCATATTAACTCGTATCGATCATTACCAAAACCATAACCCTATTGACCATAGTCCCTTGGGTCACAACCCAAGGGAGTAAAACAACTGACACATGCAAACACTAATAAAATAATAATAAATAATAATAATAATAATGAAAAAATAACAAATAAAACATGCGCATGACACTAACAAAACAAAATGGCAGATCAGCGATTCAATAACGGCAATTTTTTTCAGCAATCCATTTTTTATCCAATCATTTCTACCAAATTTTTATTCAATCCAACATTTTTTTTTAGAACAAAGTTTTTTACTGATCTGCTCAACATTTTTATTTGAGAACAAACAAGATTTTTGCAGATGTGCTGACCTCAGGACTGTACTGAGGTCTGTACTGCTTGTGTAGCTCAATGATGACTCGCAGGCAAACGAGAACATTCTCCTCGTTCTCTATCTACAGCCAGAACATTCTTCTCATTCTCAACGTACAAACAGAACATTCTCCTCATTCTCTATCTACACACAGACCATTCTCTCCATTTTCTATCTACAGACAGGACATTTTCTTCATTCTCAGTCTACACACAGTATCTCTTTATTCTCAAGGTGTACTAGACTTACATCTAGCAGTTTGAACATGAGGGATCGGATGGAGGGCACGAAGGGCTCAAGGTGGTTAGGTAGTAGACACACATCTAGCAGTTTGAACATGAGGGATAGGATGGAGGGCACGAAGGGTTCAAGGTGGTTAGGTAGTAGACTTACATCTAACAGTTTGAACATGAGGGAGAGGATGGAGGGCACAAAAGGCTTGAGGTGTTCGTTGGTCGGGATGCGATGCAGTATCTCCAGCAGCAGCTTGCGCAGTTGCTGCAAGCAACACAACTCATCTACTCATACAATAAAGGCATGTGAATTTAGCAGACACAGTGAGCTCAGCAGACACAGTGAGCTCAGCCAAGCTGTTCAGACACCAAGCAGACTGCTGAGCTTGCAGTCAGTAAGCCAAGCAGATCGATAAGGTCGCTGAGCAATGTTGAGCTGACAGCTCAAATTCAGTGCAATATCGCCCACTACAGGGTGTAGTGGGCAATATTGCCATCAATTGATCTGTTCTTCATCAACCTGTTTATTATCCCGTATCCAATAAAGCAATAGGTGCGTTTAAATCGCGAGTGTGAGTACCCACTTGTAAACTGAATCCATTTTGTTGCATACCAAGCAGTGTCATAAGAAAGAAAATTAAACTTCATTGCTTAGTAAGCATCTTAGCAGTGAGGTCGCACTGACCTGCTTGTAAGCCCCTTGTCACACTGACCTCCATGTTGTCCACTGGTCATACTGATCTGCTTCTAGGCCTCTGGTCACACTGACATGTTTATTGTCCTCCAGTCACACTTACGTGTTAATTGTCCTCTGGTCACACTGACCTGTTTGTTCTCTGATCTGCTAGGTATCCTCTGGTCACACTGACCTGTTTATTATCTTCTTGTCACACTGCTCTGTTAAATTGTCCTCTTGTCACACTGCTCTGTTAAATTGTTCTCTGGTCACACTGACCTGCTTGTTGTCCTCTGGTCACACTGACCTGCTTGTTGTCCTCTGGTTACACTGACCTGCTTGTTGTCCTCTGGTCACACTGACCTGCTTGTTGTCCTCTGCGATGAAGGAGGGCTCCCCATCGCGCAGCACCCTGAGAAACATCTGAATGGCCTCACTGAGAAACTGAGGGTACTGGGGCAGGAACATGACCATCTGCTGCAAATCACACATACATGCACACATACAGACACACAGACACACAGACATACACTGAGGGTACTGCAGCAGGAACATGACCATCTGCTGTAAACCACACACACAGGCACACATACAGACACACACACACAAACATACAATGAGGGTACCGGAAGAAGGAACATGACCATGCTGCAAACCACACATACAGGCACAGACGTACAGATGCGGAATCACAGAGATACCACACACATACATACATACAAACACACAGGCACACGCGAGGGCATATGATGTTGTCCTGGACACCGAAATGGACTCTTAAGTCCAATATCATCATTATTATTATTATTATTATAATTAAACAACGCTGAACACACAAGTACAACCCAATAGCATTAATTAATCAACTTCAAATAAAGATTTAAAGTATTCAATTAAGTGACGGCAACAAAAAATTACCGTATTAATACAATGTATACCGTTATCATTGGTTCATCTGACTGCAAACAAGACAAACTGCTGCATCAAATTTTAGAAACAATTTTGTGTATACGGCTTACTTTATCAGCTATATAATATTATCTTGGCAAACGTTACGTTTAATGGAAGCGATAGCAACTTGGCAAGAAACTGTCAGAGACTGCCTGTATGTTAAAAGCATCTTTTGTTTCCACTATGATCACAAAAGGCAAAACAATGTTCAAACAACATAATTCTATGATTTTCATTCTCTAGCAAGATCTTGTCGAATAAGATCTTGTCGAATAAGAACTTGTCACATAAGATCTTGTCGAATGTAGACAATTTGTTTTCTATTTAGCTTTCAAATTGCTTGCGTGCAAATAGATTAAGATATTTCTGAGCATTCAGCGCAAACAATAAACAAATATAAATAATATTCAACTACTGTGCTTCAGGGTGAATATATACTTAAAAATACCTCAAATTTATACCTCAAATATCCTTAAAACTAGAACCCGCTGCAATTACCTCAAAGTTCTCACTCAGCTCCTGAGCAGCCTTCAGTTTCCTCTCGACAACTTAGCAAAGCAACAAACAGTCAATTATTGCATTATATAATATATATTTGAAGGGCTATTGCATCATCATACCAATTACCACACAAGAAATGATAAAACAGGCCACCTAATGCCAGCCTATCATAAACAACTAAACGTGCTTATTAATCTGCATATCAACTTGCCAGAAAGGCCAGCAAAAAACCCGTGTAGAAAGTCTAGATCAGATTTTCAGAGCGAATTCTATATAGACGCTCCTTTACGCTCGGCTAAGCAAAGTTCTTGTAATAAATAGATTTACACCATCGTGAAAGTCTATTTACTCCGTACGGATTAGGAAATATTTAATTCCACAGATGGCAGCGCTGTTGCGAAGACTGTTAGTAGTATCAAGTCCCAAAAGACCAACTTAATAAATTAATTTTGCAGCCTGTTATTTGCATTTTCCCGATTTTAGCCACTGACACCGTGTCTTCGCGTTACTTTAAGCCACGGGCCTATTTTTATGAACCACTTCTCGCGATCAAAATGGCGCCTGTTTATGCTTACAATTGACAAGTCTGTTACGTCACTTTCTCCTCTACCAACTTTGTGTGGAACACTATCACTCTCGCCATCTAGCGAATCGAATGAAAGCGACATTTTACTGCGTGCGTGTGTGCAGTGTAAAAGGCCTGTGTAGTACGTACGCTGTGATTACACTGTCCAGGGTGTGCTGTTCGCGTGTGTGTATGATTGTCTCGACGCATTTGCTTAGTTTTAAAGATATTGACGAGAAATTTGTGAACGTAAAAAGAAATTCTCAAATTTCGATCATAGAGGGCTTATTGGCAAGAATGACCAGCATGTCCACCAGTGGGATCCAAGGCCCCCCCCCGGCCACATGCAAAATTGGAAAAAAGATCTCGTCCGATTTTGCAGGGCTCATTTAAGAAAGATTAACAACGGCACATGCACGCAGGCATGCATATAAGGTTTTTGAAGTGTGGAGCAGTTTTGCGTGTATGTTGCTCTCCACACTTTTTGTTTTGTGAAGCAGTTCAGGAAAAGTGTAGAGTAATTTTTTGGTAACATAATTCTGATCATATATGGATTGACAATGACATATCATGATGTAAATGTTGGTTTTTAATTGTTTCTCAAAGACTTTGCAAGGGCAATACAATTAAGTGGGCCGAGCTATACTACAGGGTGCAGCAGCTAAATGTACCTAATTTTAAATTGTAAAAACTTTTCATTTTTTCACAATTTTAAATAGTTCTAACACTGTTGTGTATAGGAAAGATTAAAGTTTTTCTACATAATAAATTGAAACTGAAAGGCACCATATTCATAACACATGTTCGATGCGAGCGCCATATGTTCTAAGCAGCCTTGAGCTGCTAGGATTCTACAGCAAAAAGTATCGAATTTAAAAACTGAATAAGTTTTTCTTTTTCAGCAGATTCAAATAATTTTAACGCACTTTCATAAAGAATATATGAGTTTCACAATGAAACTTCCAAAACTTGCTTAAAAAGCATCATGCTATGCACGCGTTAATAGGCTTAGTGAAGCAAAACCATGATTGTTGCGACCTGTCGCAGCAGGTCTAGCACACTGCAAACTCCACAATTTTCACTTGCATTATGTTATCCACGCGCTTGCAATCACTGTGTAAGTTGGCAGGCCTGTTGTTTATTCTAACAATTCGAAAAAACTAACGTTGCATTGGGTTCAACCAAAATTTGGCAAACGTCTCATTTTCAAGGCACACGGTGCACTTGGGCATCCCATTACCCTGCCCTCAATCCCCAGAACTTGATCCTTTGAGGATACTTAGGTTTTTTGAGTGTAAGTAATAAACCAAGAAGCACTGTAAAACTGAAGATTCGCGGATGGGGAGTGCAAATTTCATGAGTGACATACATTGTATCAGGAGAAGCTTGCAAAGACGTAGTACATAATTTCTTGCCGCGCGCATCAAAGAGCACCTGATACGCGGCGGCGCTCACACTAAAATTGTCTTGTGAATATGAATTCAGCAAAATCTGTTTTATTTAGTAGGTAACGAAACATTCATCCTTCTCTACACAAGAGTGTTAAAATTATTTGAATAGGTGATAAAACGAAGAAGCTATTACATTTTATAATTAGATACATTTAGCTGCCGCACCCTGTACCTAGCAGTTAACAAACACTCCGGAGTCTAGCCGTTGCGTATCAGACTGATATTCAAATCTGCAAAAACTACACGAGAGGGCATCGCAATTTCTGCGATGCAGTTTGAGCTTTTGTATCGCAATCGACCCCAAAGTGTATCACAAACTGCGATGCGACGCCGCTTATATCGTCGTAAAAGGTGACTAAAGAGGGAGGAGCGGTCCTGTGCCCTTGCACAGAACCGAAATGTACAGAGTGCGGCATAAAAAAACAATCCCCTAGCGAATTCGCGATAACTCGGCCAAAAGTAAATATATATACTTGAAATTTTCAGGGATTGTAGCTGAGATAATTTGACACAAGGTCCCCAAATTTCAAACGAAAACATTAATGCG
>JAQIWG010005414.1:0-14557 GCA_034695025.1 Chamaedrilus cognettii | reverse complement strand
TGGCCTGCAGCCCAGAGCTCCCAGGGCTTGTCGTAAAAGGCGACTAAAGAAAAGGGGGAGCGGTTCTGTGCCGGCTCACTTGCACAGAACCGGATTGTATATAGCTCTTGTGTGCTACACACGGTCCCTAAACTACAAAAAACAAAACAAACTAATAATTTATGTTTTATGTAGATCAGTTTTAACTCGTTTGAAGGCACTAGGCAGCAAAGGATTTAGGTTGTGGCATGTGGCGATTTCTTTAGGCTACAATAGTAACAGCCTCATATGTGTGCTTCAGGCAAAAAAATCAAAACTCTGTTCGGCCAGGCTCAGCCTTTACTTACTGAAATGACTATACATTTAGATATTGAATGTTATAGTCATTAGCATTCATTTCTCTATTGATACTGACCAACCTGTAGGCCTATTGGTAAGTCCCCTATATACAAGTTCTGTTTTAAAGAATAGATTATCTAATAGATTATGATTTCACTGAGGATTTATTTTGCACCATGACCGTCAAATAAAGCTGGGAGTTGAACTTAAAAAATATACAGTTTGTTTGTGCCTAGATTCAGAAGCTGATTCTGGACAACTGCCCGGCTACAGAGATCGAGGGATTGACCGATGAATACAAGAACTTGGTTTCGCTCAGTTTAATCAATGTCGGTCTCACATCACTCAAGGGTCTGCCAAGTCTGCCAAAGCTCAAGAAGGTGTGCTGCAAAATTTGTGCTCAATTTTTTTCCGTTTGTCTAAATATTTTGGAATGAACATTATGAATAAGCTATGCTCACTCGCTCTGGGCCTAAATGTTAGCATTTATTTTCATTGCCATATAGTAGAAAATGATTTATAATTTTTTTATGATGCTTGAACCGCTTAAAATTGATATAATGAATATTTTTGGGGAAATATTTTTATGCTACGTTAATTTAATTGGTTCTAAACGTTATAGACTATAATTATAGCACTTCATTATCGTTTAAGTCAAAATACTTGAAGATGCTGCCACTTCAGGACATGTTAAAACGTTAATCACTGCAAGCATACTGATTAGTGATGAAGGTGAAGCATGGTAAGCCTTTCTCTTGTAAATTCTGGATAAAAATGATAACCAAGCAGCAACCGAATCTGTGAATCCACTTTCTAAAGCTGCTGTTTTCTTTATTTCATTCATAGAACAAAACAAATCTCATAAAGTTGAATTTGATGTTTTTATGTGCTTTTGAAAAGTTGGATCTTACTGACAATCGAATATCTGGTGACCTGAGCATTCTACACAGCTGTCCGAGTCTGAGCTATCTAAATCTGAGTGGCAATCGGATCAAGGAAATCGAAACATTACAGCCCCTGGTCAGCCTGCAGCGTATTTTGTCCAGACTTTCACAATTATCTGTGATGTAATGATATTTCGTTCTTTCTCTCATTTGACAAGAGTTATTAGTAGGGGTCTGCTGTTGATTAGTTTGCTGCTGTATAATTATCAAATGAGTACTGTAGAGCTAATTAGCTATAGATTTTGTATACTCTATTAGTCCTCTAATGCTGTGTTTTTTGATAATTATTGTCTACTCTTACACTACAGTGTATTTGTAGATGTGTACTAGTATTTCTGATATTTGTAGTGAAATGTTTTTGTGTTTTAAATTTACGAAAACTGGATCAATTTGGCACTGTAGCCTGCAATTAATACCAGATTATAATGCATAGCACTTTCATCTGTACTCATAGTTCTAAACCATCAGCATTCAGCATGGTTCTAACCCAAAGCGCTATTATGCCCTACTTCAGAAAACTCTGAAAGAACTGCGCAATCTCGATCTGTTCAACTGCGAGGTGACGAACGTCGAAGGTTACAAGGAGAAAGCATTTGAGCTGCTTGACGGACTTCTTTTCCTCGACGGTTTCGACAAGAACGACCAGGAGGCCGACATCGAGGACGGAGAGGAAGATTCTGAGGGAGATGAGGGTAAGGCTTCAGCGTCTCAATGTGTTTGCAGTGTTATTATAATAGAACATTATTTGAAGTTCAATTTCGTTGTTGTTTATTTCATTGCTGACCCACAAAAAAGCTACGAGGAAAAAGACAAATTGTATGTGAACTTTTTATTGATATACTTTGCATCACTTTTTCGGTAAGTTGTAACGAATATGTGTTGTCAAAACTTCAAAATAAGTTTTCAAAATCTTCTGATATTTTTTATTATTGCACTATTATTGCACTGATACGACTTGTAGTTATTTTTATATAAATCAAGCCGAGACTTTTTTTATATAAATTGGCCAAGACTGTCAGCATGACCCTAGTATATAATGTATTGCAATGTATTATAACGTGTTTTATGTGGAAAGTGATAGCGAGTGAATTAGGCAGGCTGTTTGCAGCGCGCAATGGCGACCATGTGGTGGACCTAGATGATGATGATGATGAGGATGATAGTGAAGAGGAGGTGGGACTGGACTACTTGCAAAAACCAGGCCTCGAGGTCAGTTAACCTGTTGGTGAATGGTTTTGTCAGGTCCAAATAAGACATCTATCGCTAATAATGAGGGATTTTGTCCTTTTGACTGAACATCAAGATATGCAGTGGGCAGCGTTTTGGTAGCAGCTTGGTTGCAGATTCACTCTTGATGATGGTATGTAAATGATACTTTAAAAATGCGGCGGAACCTATTTTTTACACCATATTTTACATTTTGCTACTATTTATTTAATAGGCTAGAATGAATTAGCGTAGCATTAATGGAAGCAGCATAACACGGTGTACTGCTTGGTATACACGGTGTTTTAAAAAAACGAAACCGCTTAGTTATGGTTGTGTATCCTTTTTAACTTGTTTTTCCTGGACAATGAAGGCACACGTCTAACTATCGAAATTTGATAGTTCAAAGTGTTTGCCGTTAGCATTGGCTCAAGCGCGCAGAAGTGCACAGAGATATCACTGCCACGCACTATTATCGATAACGTGCTTTTTATCGATAACGTGCTTATTGAATTCGTTAAGAGTTGTCATTTTTGCTATAGAATTATTGCGCTGTGGAATACATTTAGTTTCTTAAGCAGATTTCTCTACAAATGTTTTCCGTCGTCACCCAAATTTAATAGTTAATGTTTATTGCATGATTGATGACAAGGTTGTTGACTGAAGGCTTATACTGGGTCCTCTATCAGCTATTGCACAGCCTTGTGTAAGCGGTGTATGAGGGTATTAGGGTTCACAATATTAGCTTACAATATTCTGCTACAATTGTAATTGAAATATGCTCAGTAATACTTAATTGTTAATCTCTGTAAATTACCGTACATAGAAATATGTGGCATATGTTAAATCTGGCAACACCAGTTTGTTTGGCGCCAGAGGTTTCGTTTTTTTGGAATGCCATGTAGGCTACATGAAACTGTTGTGCCAGAATAATTTATATTAAGCATTGCCACTTGATAGCAGGTTCTCTTTGTATCAAGACACATTATTGTACAATTTATTATGTGCTAAGTAGGCCTAAATGTTATTTGATTTATGTATGGGTGTGCTGTAAACCTGTGAAAATTTCCCAGAAAAAATTTACATTATTCATCCTGTTTTGTTCTGAATTGTTTTGCATGATGATTGCCTGTAAGGATGAGAGTGAAGGGGAGGAGTTTGCCCCCGGAGAGGAAGAAAATGAAGCAGATGATCTCGATGACGAGGACAGTGAAGATGGTTTGTTCTGTTTTAGCTATTGAATGTGTGAATGTGATGTTTTTAAACAAATTTTTATTATTAAATTATTCATTATAAAATATATGTATAAAGTAGTTTAACATGAAACTTTAAAGTTGACAGTGGCATTTAAATTTTGTATTTAATGGTGGCATTTAAATTTGACCGTTAATTGTGACATTTTAATTTGACATCTGTGTCATTAAAAAGAAGAAAAGGTCCGCTTTGTTAGGACAATGAAAGGGGAAGAGGGCTTTTATTTAAAAGTTGACACCGTGTGTCTGGGAAGAAATAAGCATCACCTCTCACTCACTGTCTGTAGCCTACTAAATCATTGGAAAAGTAGGGGATGCGTTGATCAATAATTAATGTAATGAATTTATCAAATACTCTGTAGCTTAGGAAATTAAATACATCAAATGATCACGGTATAAATATGATTTTAGTCAATATGTATCAAAAACAGTTCTGTGTTGTAATTGCGGGGTCTACTGTACGATTGGTATTGTAAGTTGAGTGGTATTGTAAGTTGAGTGGTATTGTAAGTTGAGTGGTATTGTAAGTTGAGTGATATTGTAAGTTGAGTGATATTGTAAGTTGAGTGGTATTGTAAGTTGAGTGATATTGTAAGTTGAGTGGTATTGTAAGTTAGAAATTAGATACACCGTGTTCCGATGAAAACAGGAGCACTTTAAATTTGTCATAACTCGGTCAAAAAATATACGATTGGTCTGAAATTGTATACACAACAATTGTAGCCATATCTACACCAATTTGGAAATTGTAGAGAATTTTGACTAGTTTTGATAAAATTTTGGCTGTTTTTAAAAAGGTATCTAAAAAGTTTCCAACATCAGTTGCTGCGTGTTGTGTGCCAAGCTACTGTCAAGTTACAAAACAAGCAGGCCAGAAATTTAGTCACAGCTGATGTTCATAGCGTCCTCCTTATTCGCGTACACATGACACAAGATGGGACGCCACCATTTCACTGCTTTTCTAGAATTTTGTGATAAAACAGCTGCCACTTTTCCCCAGACGAGTCGTTGGGTTATTAACGTCACGCGGGCCAGAATGATAAACACGTTCCTCCAGTAGATATGTAAACTCTACAAATCTGATGCGGATAGAACCATGTCTTCTGTAATGTGTACGCGAACAAGGAAGAAACTATGAACATCAGCTGTGACAAAATTTCTGACCTGCTTGTTTGTAACTTGACAGTAGCTTGGCACACAACACGCAGCAACTAATGTTGGAAACTTTATTTTTTCTGTATCTTTTTAAAATGGCCATAATTTTGTCAAAACTAGTCGAATTTCTCTACAAATTTTCTAATTGGTGTAGATATGGTTACGGTTGCTGTGTATAAAATTTCAGACAAATCTCATAACTTTTGACCGAGTTATGATAACGTTTCGTGTGTTCCCGTTTTCATCGGAACATGGTGTAGAAACGTGAATTAGTTTTACCTTTGCACTGTGGATACTTTTTCAGTGTTTTTAAGACTACCTAACCTCCTTTTTATAGTGTAATGTGTTAATGTCCATGTTTTCACACAGGTTAACACATTTTCGCCCGCCCTGATCAGGACTGCCGGAGTTGGGTTTTTATAGCCGGATGCCCTTCCTGACGCCAACTAAATAAATAATTATCTGGCACGGGTTAGCAGCTAGCGTCACTTGTATGTTTAATATCCTCGCTGAAGGGCCTGTAACACCATTGTTGGCGGCGCCGTGACTTGAATCCAGGTCACTGGGACTCACATCCTATTCTACTACTACACCACAGCGTGTCACTGTGGTGCAGTCAGTTATTTCTGAAAATAAATATTTTTTTTGCTGCATTAACTAGAACTATGTCACAAAATTTCAGTTGCTGAACTGTATAGCTTAAAACTTAACAAAGCATTAAATAACTTGAGTACTATTGTGCTTTTTTCAGAGTCGAATCGGGGCGTAAAGAGAAAGCATGACGACGAAGAGGAAGGCGAAGGAAAGGATGGAGAGAAGGAAAAAATATGAAAGTTCACACATTCTGATACAAACTGTAAACTCGACAATTAGCTGTACGAATGTTGAGCTGTGTGTACTTATTGAACCATAGAACAAATTGATCGAACTGTTGTTGAAACGAACGATTAACATTTGCTAGATGGCTGCATGTAGGTTCACAACGAACAGAAGACGTGAATCTAGTTTTCAGGGAAATGAATATTGTCTAATATTTAATGCTCTTAGAAATACATTTTTAATGTTCGTGGTTGTCTTGCCATAATACTTTGAGTTTAAATCATTTATTTTTGGTATAATATGGCATCCAGTACCGTATACTTCTGCTTCACTAAACGTTTTAAGGTCAGGTTATTCCAAATTTAACTTGCCAGGTGGGTCCTGAAATTTGCGTTGAGCATAGTTATGAAACAGAAAGAACAAATGCAATCCTATCAAAGATCCGCATGCAAATTATGCTTAATTTATGGTCCAAAAAGATTAAAACATCGTATCTGTGACTTGAGAGCATAAGCGTTGACCTTGGATGTCTGGGGATGTTGAACCCGCCCCAATATTTTGAATCCACTGGATCTTCTCATATTTGAGCTTGTGTAATATAAACTCTTACTTCCTCCTATACTTTTACGTCTATATTTTGGACCTCCACAATTCATTTTGACACCCAGACGTTGAGAACAGATTTGCTTGAGAAGCAGTTTAGAACAAAAATTGTACCCTTATGAAATGCAAATTTTCAATGAAAGCGGTTAAACAAATGTCACTGTTGATTTTCTATGAGTTTGAAGTAAGTGTATGATCGTTGTGTTGATTTACATAATCATTTCTGAATTCCTTAATTTCGTTAAGTCTTTCTGTATATACAAGTAACCTCAGTGTACTAATAAACAATAGCACACAATAATTCTTTTCAACGGCTTATCTACATTCTGAGAAAAACGACGGTACGCCTTGGTGTATATGAATTATAAAATAAAAACCTGCGATCAGCCAACGATCAACTTTGATACAAAACGAAACAGCATTAATAGAAACTGATGAACACAATAATCGACTTCACTGTAACATCAATGTCTATGCTAGATGATACCAGAGTAATACATTCATACGCACATAACGCAATGGGTCATTTCAAGTCCACGGTGTTACGATTGAGTTGGAGTTGAGTTAACGTTTGACAAGTTAGATTCATATTCACATTTTTGCTGTTGTCCGTCTGTTTGACATTCACGTTTTAGGTATATGCTGTACTGACGCAATCGAATGCTATTCCGAATGTGAACGTGATTGCAAGTCTATCAATATTAGCTGGACGGACCGATTGCTATTACGTTATAATGTTATTCCGAATGTCAATATGAATGTGAATCTAACTTGTCAAATGTTAACGCAACTCCAACTCAATCATAACACCGTGGACTTGAAATGACCCAATGAAACCGCAAACACAATGAAACAGTTCGGTTATTTTTAAGCCTAGATAAATGATACTTCATTCGTGTAGGCCTACATATGTAGACCACACATGTAACAAATCTATTGGATACTGACAGAGCCGCACGTGACGTGAAAGTCAGATCAATGCTACCACTAATTTTATTGAACCATATGATTTACACAAGTTTTGATCCGCAAATATTCACAAATCAAATTTGTGTTTGATTCGCAAAAGGGGTCTAATTGATTCGCAAATTGCGATGCGAATTCGTATAAATACGGGTCTCCATGTAACACACAATGACACCGTTTTCCACATTCAAATATCTTCAGTCTTAGAGAAAACAGAACTGATGTCTTTCAGCTTCACAGAGTTCAATATGGCCGGTGCTGCCCCCTGTTCATGTACGCCTGGTATGGATGCGAGCGAGGCTGCCTCTGTCCTGTAGACATAGGGGCAGCTCTACCCCCACCGTCCCCGAGTGATGTCTGTCGATTCCAGTCAATGCCTCCTGTAACCCAAAATGCATATAAAGAGAAATTGGTGCGATACTCTAGAATCGTTTATGACATATAACTTCCACTCGGCAACATTTCATACGGCCAAATTTAAATATTTCTAGAATATTAAAATTAATAAAACGATTATTCTATATACAGCACACTATTTAAAGAAACGAGACACCAACCACAGCAGTGATGATCTGTGCATCAAAACAAAGGTGTAGCAGTTCCCAAACTTTGTCATGTGTTTGGCATCCTGCTTTATTATTCAACACAGTATATAATTTACTGCTATACATTTTTTTCCATAGCCTACACTGAGGACACTACCGCCGACCAAAAATTTATTAGTTTAGCGGCACTGATCTAAATCGCATAAAGAAGAAGCGCGCCATCGGCGTTTTAGTTTTTATCAACTACATATCGACACTGAGCCGCATTTATTTCGTGCCCATAATCAATATATTCGAAAAAACACCGCTCTACTCCAGCGCATTTGAAGATTTCGAGCCATGAAATGTTCGAATGTTGATCATCAACCAGGAGCAATATCAAAAGGGAGTTATGCCTCTGATTTAACTGAATAGACTAAAATCCTGTTATCCAATAGTAAAAGCATATACATGAATAAAAGTGCATTAACGATCACTGATCAAAAAGTACCAAATTGCTCTGCGGAGGATTCCATAGCAGGAGACCTCTGTCCGTACACAGGCCCCGGTCGTGGCTGCCTGCTGCAAGAAAACCTTAGCACATTGTAGATCCATTGATAGTAATCTTAGCCATGTTTGAATTCAACAGTTAAATTTCACTTTGAATTCAACTGCTGAATATTAAATGTTCATGCAAAGCAATACTGAATAAAAAACTCATTGATAGTTGAAAAAACAGAGTTCAATAAATGCAATCTGCACAAAGGAATAAATGTTCCACAATGCGTTTGTTACACTATCTTAATCATTAATTATTAAAACTATCGTGAAATTTCATCGAATTGATGTAACACTTTTAGAAAATCCTTTTCATCTTGCATTAACATGGTAAAATAATACAAGCCAAATGTTATCTCATCCTAAACTAACTCTAAAGACCCATAAGAAAGCCCTCAACCATCCCTAACCCTAACCCCAAACTCTCAATTCCATTAAAATGCATGATCAGGATTGCAAATATTATTGCAAATATTGGATATAATTAAAATATTAATTAATGGAAATATTGGAATATTCATTTTAAATTAGTATTAGAGATATTAATATTAATTGGAATGATAATATAAATAATGAATATAATTATTGGATTGCAAATATTAGATTGTATATCGTACATAACACCTAATGTACTATACTCATTTAACAAAATCTACTAAATGTTGCATTCATGGATAAATTAAAGCAATATTTTCACACAAACTTATTTAGGCTCACTTCCTAACTAATAAATACAAATATTATCTAAGTCTCCCACCTCGCCGGTGCTCTTGCTGCAAACGTGTTAAAGGGTCCCGGGGCGGCCACACTCACTCCCTCCACCAGCGGATATGCCGGACGCGCCTGACGCTGGCCAAATGGATTTGATCGAGCGCCAAATGTTTCCAGTTTTTTGCTGCTAAATGGGTCGGGTTGAGCGCTAAATGGGTCAGGTTGTGCCGACATTTGAGCCGCCTGCTGATTGGCTCCCCACGGGTCAGGGTGTCGGTGGATTGGCGGGGCCCCATCATGGGGCAAGGTTCCGGGCTGCATGGGCCGCATGGGGCCGGGCCCCCACAGCGGGGCTAACATGGCCCTTGGACCCCCTCCACCGTTTGCAGGTATCAGAGGCCCAGTTGCACCGACTTCATATGGACCCTTCAAAATGCAGCAATTATATAACATTTAAACGGTCCAAGCTATCCGCACACAATTTTTTATGCTCAAAATATATATTCCTAACCCGATAGCAAGTATGTCTAGTAGTCACTAATTCATGCGCAAACCTTGCCAAATTAAGAAAAATCTACAAAACATCATGAAAGTGCATTAAAATGTCACATCCCTGTAATTTAATCGCTTGAGTTAATAAGTTTTTTTAAATTGTGGAATTTAAAAAAAATCTAATCAAGATATATAAACCATTTGAAATTGAAGCAATAAACAAATCTATACCACAGAAAATGATAATCACTGATAGAGAGAATTACTGATAGAGTGCAACTCTAAATCAAACAATGAAGCATGATAAGAAAAGGTCACTCAGAAATATTTTCTGGCAAATTAAATAGTTTTGAATATTTTCTTGGAAGTCAATTAAATTTAAACTTATGAAGAATAACAGAAAAAGAGGCATAATTACGAGGTATGCCTTGAGTTCCTGGAGAGCCACGGACATGCGTCGATAGCACTCAACTGGGTTGGCAAACACCTCCAGCTTGACGTGCATCTCCTCGTTGAGGTGGGAGTACTTGCCCCCCATCTGACGCAACTCCTCCTCCTAATAAACAGCAAGCTGTACTCCTTGACCGTGGACACTGAGAACACTATCACTCTGGTTGATCATTCAAACTACAGCAAAAAGTACCATGAATGCATGTATAAAACGAACTAGTATATGCTTTGAAATAGTTTGCAAGTCAAATAAGTACTGCAAGTCAAAGTCATATACGTGCCTCACTAGAGGTTCATTTGAGCAGGATAACAGATTACTGTAGCTAAGATGTGAACAACAAAAATACTGCAAAGAAAGAACACTAAATGATGATTGATGAATTTATTGAAAAGAACTAGTGAATATTTACACGTACTCTGATTTTCCGTCTAAAGATTTCTTACAATTCACAACACGCATAACCAGTGACTTTTCTGGATCCCTTAAAAATTTAGCAAAAAACCTCACTCGTTAAAAACAAAGGATGAAAAAAAAGTTCACCAAAGGCTTTCGCCAAATTAAATAAATTTGTGAGAGAAAATTGAGATTCACCAAGTGTCCAAAAAAGCCTTTTGAGTGATTTTGGCAATCGCCAGATCAAGCCTTGTGCGAAACAATGCAATAAGCCTCAATTATTTGAGATTTGAGAATGCAAAACAAAATGTCACCTTGATCTTGTCTGTCATCGAACCCTTGCCAAACACACACAACTTGGTCCCAGTCTTCTCTTGAAACTGCCTCATCACCGACCCCTTGCTGCCAATTATTCGACCAGCAAAGTTCACCTGAGCACGATGATCATGCTCGTCACGCAGTTGAGCGTTTCAGAAGTAGCTCAACAAATTTCACAAGCAGGCATCTAAAGTAAAAATTTTGCCCTAAATCATAGCCATAGGAACTCTGCATTCATTATATATTTTTAGTTAGCGCTTAATGCCATAGCTCATAGCTTAATTTATTATTATTGAAGGGGAGACCCGGCATTTTGATTCATATTTTCATATTCCACAAGTACAGGTGAGCTTTCATGCTAAAAAACATCTAAATTCATATATCTACATCGAATTGAATTTTATAGATTGAAAAATTAAATGCAAATCAAGCACTAAGAATTTGTTTATAAGCAAATAACTCCTAAATAGCTTTAAATGATACATAAATACGTTGCATAAAAGTATCATTTACTTGTTTTAGGTTTCATAAAAAACATTAGTTATATATATATCATATACGAATGATCTAAAGTTTATTGTTATATACGAATCTTAAACTATATATTAATTTAATAATTTTAAATATACACAGCTACACTACAATAGTAGTTAATTCTAAACAATTATATAGATAATTATGACTTGGTCAATATCGCAATTATATAATCGTAGGTTTTATAGCATACAGCTCTATAGTTAATACCCCGACCCACCTGCGGATATTCGTTTACAGGGAGACGAATCTTAACTGCCAAGCTAGTCGGCTTATCATGGTGAAGTTCTAACATTTTTTCCTGCCCCTGATCTGTTTGAACGCGGTCTATTTCTGCAGAAACAATTCATCTTTGAACTATATATAATAGAAAAAAACTCACTTTTTATCTTAACAACTTAGTCGATCATAAACTGACCATAGTCAGCAACCTATATAAAAACAATACAATAATCATCATTTTTGACGTCGATTCTTATGCGCTACAGGCACGCCTGTAACGCCGTGTCCATGTTAACACAGGTTAATATATACTATATAAAAATAGTATATAATAAATAAATAGTATATATACAAAAGCCCACCCGTAGCCATCCCAATATTTAATAAATACGGTGATAAATATGTTAAATTCCAAGTCAATTAGCATTGGACTCGCTACATCAATCAATTCACTGATGCCTAGATCAGACACTAAACTAATTTTGGCATCTCAACTAGCAAAAACATATACGCCATACATAATACATCATAGATAATTATCAATATCATTTTGAAAAGATGTAAGATTATCATATATACATTCTTATTAAATCACACGCTGTTTACAGCCGTGTGAGTTCAAGCATTCATGACGGGCATATATGATACATGCACGGCGTGCTCTGCGTACGACATGACATCGTGACGACGACAGTGTTTAGTGTCCAACAGACGCGATTTGCAATCTAGGTTATAATAGTGAACGCAAATAAAAAAGGTATGAACTTAAAACCCTCCATTGTAGACATTGCAATTATTGTAAAACATATATGGCGAATGTATTAAGATGTAATATATGTATAATTTAAACATATTTACAGTTATTAGTTTAAAATATGTATAATTTAAAGTTTAATCACCCGTTTTGTGAGTTTATGCAAAAAATTATGATAGCGTTCGTTCGGAAGAACATAATAATTATTAAAGAAGGATCCATCTAGCGAATGACTAGATATCAGTTTAGTTCTTTTCGTTGATGATTTCGTCGTTGATCAATTTCATTGATAGTGTCAATAAACATAAGAATTTCAACAATTTAATTGATCTGGCTTCTCGCCTATAATCAAAAGTAGTATGTACTACACAAATCAAAATGAAATTCTTCAATTCTTCAACTAAACTTGAGCGCAGGCCTGCAGCGATGCAAGTTGCCTTCACTGACTCTTTTGCCCAGAAATGGACTGCAATATAATATACACACCACCCTTGCCACTTCAGTTAAAAATCAAATCTTCACCACACTAGCGGCGAGTGCGGTGAATCCAGTCTACTCATGCCAGGCCAGGCGGTACACAGGGAGGTGCAAACTGCTTTTCCAGGGGGGTGCAAGTGCACCCCCTTGTATCAATGCGCAGGAGCCCATGGCCATCTATTAGCCTAATTTCTACCAAGTTTTATAAAATTCTGTCGATTAGTTCCAAAGTTATGAGCTTTTGAAATTGACTACCCTGCCGAATGTGTGATTTTTTTTTTTTTTGCTGTGCGACAGACTGTTAATCGTTGGTGCTTGTTATTTTTTTGTTCAGTGAGCAAATCTGATTTTATCTGCATGGATGAAAATGAATATTGAGTACTTCTGACTTCAGAAACATAGCAAAAAAATTAAAGCGTTCTTTTTTCCTTTTTTCCACGCAAACGCTAAGAAATGTTTAAACAGTCGTCAATTCAAGACTAAGCTGACATGTCAAATTCAATAGCTCAAAAATGTGAAACTATTGCAGAGAATGACACTCAATGCAACACTTAATGGAAAAAAAAATTGTGTCAAGAATACACACAACATTGTTTCATTTTTGCAGTAAAATATCAGATCACTCGACTTCAAAAATTCAACAAAACTTTGCAAGTAATTAACAGAATTTAACAAAACCCTGCAAAAATGTTGCAAGTAGATGATCATTTGTTCGTGCAAAATGTTGTCATCGACGGATGTGCATTGCATTAGTTTTACGCAAAAATCCTAAGGGGTCGTTTTTATGCCCACCCTGTATATATCAACATGTAAATAAGATGATTAAAATACTGACAAACTACAAAGAATTTTTAGCAAATTATTATACATTGTACTCGTGTGATTTCCCACTGGCATGTCGGATTTCTTGTTATTATTTATATTTCATTACATAACGTATATATATAGAATTATAATTTACTAAAGCCATATTTAATTTAAATGTCTCGAACAATATAATAAAAAATTTGCTCATTTTCTAAGTTGATAATATAGGTCTATTATCTACATTTCTATATTCAAGCTTTCAAAACAAAATAAATTTTAAAATGTAATAAAAAGGCTACTGTATGAAACTGCACTACAATTACTGCAATTATTTACTAGTGACAGTAGTCTACTATGAAGGCAATCTATGCTTCCACTCACAATACTATTACATAGGTCCAGATATTCATAACACAATTAATGTAATGCAAAAAGACACTCTAAAATTCATGTCTAAGCAACAATTTTTGTAATCTGGAAACCAATCCATACTACACTTTTAGTCCCCTTCAAGTACCATACATAATGCATATTATATTCATGCATTACCGGATACGGTACATATATTACACATCTACATGCACATAGCACACAGAGAGTAGGGAATGTTTACTATTAAATTTTACCAAGAAAGTTTCAAAATCAAATGCTAAACAGTACAGACCTATGTTACAACTCATAATGACTACCGGTATATATATATATAGTAAGATTTTATACATCATCCAAGGCATAAATTGTCAACATATACAAAGAATTAATTCATAATGCAAAGCTTTGCATGTTTACAAGGCGTTTGTGCGTTGACAGATCAAAATAAGGCCTTATTTAATTCGTTTTTAAAATGGGAGAAACAGCGTATTTCAAGCCATCCATTACAGTACCTGTGGTCACAGAAACACAATCCAACTATTATTAAATACAATTATATATATATACTATACAGTACGGTACCTAGATAAATATTACAGGTTGATCTACAGAGTGAGTCCAAAAAAAATAATCCCCTAGCGATATCGCGATAACTCAGTCAAAAATTAATATTTTTGTTT